>JBANCZ010000077.1:0-62222 GCA_037040025.1 Sphaerogastrella javana | reverse complement strand
GAGAGAGAGAGAGAGAGAGAGAGAGAGAGAGAGAGAGAGAGAGAGAGAGAGAGAGAGAGAGAGAGAGAGAGAGAGAGCTAATGTGTGTGTGTGTGTGTAGCGCAGTTCAAATAACCCATTAACTAAAAACTTAATCAATTGGAACCCCAACGCTCAATCCACAACCCTCAGCCCTTCTGCACTCTGAGCTCTAGCATGGGCCAATAGAAGGACTATAGGCTCTCAGTGTAAATGAGCTGCCAGCCTATATATGCATGCATTGCCAGAGTCCCGCTCACCCTTTCTCTTCACCCTTCTCTCTCTTCCTTAGCTTTTGCTCACACGCTCCATCGATAATGCGGTTGGCCATTCTTGGTTGCCATTAGCGACATTACTGCAGTTGTGAGAGTCTGCTCTGCAATGAATGTTAATTGACAACCCTGATCATTTTTCTTCTGTACACACTACAACTACAACAACAACAACAACTTCTACTAATGCTTACTCTTACCATTGGCTATATGCTGCCTATGCATTGGTTTTGCTACAGCTGTTGCAACGCCTCAAGCTAATTTGCTGCATGTTTTTGCAACCTTACATTATTAACTTTTACGTATGGAGTAAAATCAGTTGCAGCTGCAATTTACTAGAATTTGACTAGAATTTTGCAACAGAAAAATAGACACGTTGATTAAAGCTAAGTCTCTTTGGGTTTACCATAACGAATGGTCAAAAATATAAGACAAACATAGAGGAATCAAAGTGCTTTAATTTATAGTATACCCTACTCGAATATACTTTCTATAAAATGTTGAATATGTAAGAGCATTGTTGAATATTTTTAAAAAATTTACCAAATTTATACAGACTATTTTATAAAGAGAAAATTAATATTTTTATGTATTAATTTAATAGAAGGATGTTCTATAGATCTATTCGAATATACTCTAAAAATGGTACTTATGTAAGGGTAAATGTAGTTATATATTACGAATTAAACAATTGTACAGAATTTATAAAGCCTACTTAATATAGATTCAATTTCTAGAATTTATATTTATTTATTTAAATATTTATTTTATATTTTAATTAAATTTTATCTTATTACAATTAATAAAGCTAAAGTTGGTAACTATAACATAATAAGATGATATTAGCCAAACATAGAGTTTTAGAAGGGCTTTGAGATGTTTCATAGACCTACTCGAATATACTCTCTAAAAAATGGTAAATATGTATAGGGTATCTCAGTAAATAATGTATTTCATATTAAAAAATGTTACCAAATTTTAAATAGGCTATTTTATATAGAGGAAATGTATAGGAGTTATAGATATTAATTTAATATATTAATTGAATTTCATATTATTTATATTTACAATAAATGAAGCTCATATTGAATTGAAATGAGTGACAGACAGCCTTTCATTAAGTTCATATGCCTATACCTAAATAGGTTGTAATTAATTGCATACTGTTTACAAAATTAATTAAATTTATGCCATGTTTATTAAGTCTCTCTTATATAGAGAGAAATATGTATATAAACAGTTGCAGCAAAACTGCGTTAACTTTTGATGAACTTTAAATATGCATGGCTATAGTTCAAATATTGAGTGTATTTATGAACATTGGCTCACTTGAATTTCCTGCATATTGTTTCTATTTTTTTATGTTTATATATATAAATATATATGTTTTTAGGTGTAAGCCATTTTCGCGCGTCTGGCAATATAATTGGATGTTATTCCAATTTGGCCATAAGTTGCAAACAAATTTGTTTATTTTTTTTTTGGTTTTATATAAACTGCAACAGAGATTCATTTGTTTTTGTTGTTAATATTAATATAGTTATTTTTGTTGTTGTATTTGGCAGTCATTCTTCTGGCTGCCATCTGCAGTTGTTGGCTAAAAGGGAAAACAATCAAATATTGAGCGCCAGTAGGTGGCAAATGGCGGCAGCAAATAAAATTTATACAACAATCATAATCCATTACCCATGCCAGATGCATTTTTGGGCCTGGAACGAGCTCTCAGCTCAGCTCACAGCGTGTTCTGGCCAAATGTATGAATGCCACTGGTAAAGCGATCTCGGGTGTTGGATGTTTGTGAGCGAGGGGTGTTGGATTTTGCATATGGATGCTCTACTGCTATGCTATTCTCTCGCTCTCGCTCTACGGATTTTTCTCGGGCATTTTTCTGTGCGTTTATTAATTTTTCACTTGCACACCAAACATATTCACATACACACAGCAATTACATGCATATGAACACATGTGTGTATGTACATATGTGTATATACATATGTGTATATACATATGTATGTATATAGGTGTGTATGCATGTATGCATGTATGAATGTATGTTTATGCTCTGCTCCACAAAATCGATGGAAAAACTGCAGAAAATGGAGTGCAACTTAACCCACTTTACCCAAATGCATTTGCTTAAAAAACAATAACAACAACAAGAAATTGAGAAAGAAGTAAAAAAAAAGGAAAATGAAAAATGAAAAACTGAAAAAAATATGTCACGGCGAAAAATTGCAAGTGCTACAAAAACAGTTGGCAAATTGCTTTAACAACACGCGCTCTGCGAAGCAAACTTGATTTTTAATTAATTAAATTTTTATTTATTTACTTGACACACACACACAAACACACGCTCACTTATACACACATACACATACAGCTCAGCGAACTGGGTCGTCCTTTCACGGGCGGATCCTGGTGCGGCAAGGCCACAGGACCGCAATTATACTTCAGTGAAACATCCACGGTGACAGCCTCAGTGAAGGTAAGTGCAACCACAGTGACTCAATCCCCATTCCACTCCCCCTCTCCCTACCTGACTCCACTTCAGCCACTGGAGCCGTGCAGCTGGCGTATCAGTCCCCCCAGGGTAAACACTGAACTTCAGCCCACTTGGCATTCAGCTGCAGCGACCGAGAGTTGCTTTTCAGCTGCAACAAAAGAATAATATGCAGCATATTATTTTCGTTGTTGTCATGATGCTGTAACCAATTAAATGTGTCCTTAAAATATCATTAAAATATTGCAAATAAGCTGCTTAGAATTACGTGCTTTATATACACCAAGAAAACTTATATTTCTGTTTAAATATACCATATTTCTCTTGATTTCATAATTATTTTTATATTCTACAGAAAAAAACTGTATAGATATCTTGAATTATAAAAATTAAAGCTGAGCTTTAAGAGCCATTATCAAAAACGATTTAAATTTGCTAGAATTAAATTATTATTTAAATCATTTAGTTGAAATTCCATAAAAATATGTTATTTGTTATAATAATACCAGAAATTATTAAGTATAGTAAATTCATATCAGAATATAAAATTCCTAATCAAATATATTGTTGTGATGCATTTTATTACAATAATAATCGTGATTAAGTATATTTTATTTTCATATAAATTAAAGCTTATTTTTCTTTATTTAATAATCAATCGTTGATTTATTATTTCCAATGATAAAAATTTAAAATTTGATTAAAATAAGAAAATTCCTGTTATTGTTGTTGGTGTTATTATTATTATTATTATTATGGTTGATGTTGTCAATGCAGCGCATGTCATAAAAAAAATATGTTTTTCTTGTTTTTAATTTAAAATTGAGAAACTTTTGTTTTTTTTTTTCGTACAATTTTTTTTCCCACATTTTGTTGTATTTTTTTTTGTACATGGCGTATGCGTAATGTTTACTTGAGCAGCCCATTGCCACACGCTGATTAATATTTAAACAAACGCGCGACCATAAAGGCAAATGGCAAATGGACAACTCTGCCTCTGACCTGGTCACACTTTGGCGTGCACTTGCACCACCCGCCTGACTGGAGCGCTCTCGACAGCGCATAAATTATGAAAATTAATAAAAATTCATGCCTCCGCGTTTGCCTTGGCTTGAGAGTCAGCTTTTTGCTACAGTAAAAAATCTCTGGACTCGGCATTTTCCCATTGCTGGGAAAGTTGTAGCTGTAGCTGTTGCTGCTACTGAGAGAGTGCAACAAATTGCTTTAAGTGATGATGAGTTGACGTGGTGCATGAGGCGCAGATTGCATATTGCATAATTAAAAGAAAATTGCGTTCACAATTGACAGTGTTTTCACCCCCATCCCGAGCACAACTGAGCGTTTAACTGTCTCATTACAAGCTACCAATTCGCAAGGAAATTCATTGGGTCTCTTTGTCTTGGCAGCTGTCGTTCAGCTTGTCGACAAATACGAATCATGTTTCAATTTAAAACAAAAGAGCGCATCAATGAAAAAAAAAATCCCCACTCAATATTCGTTCGCTTTTTTATTGCGTTCTTGGACTCCTTTGCCTTTATATGCTTCATTTTTTATCCTTTATCATTTGCCACTGATGCACATATGTCGCCTTGCTACTTTTTATGCACATTTATTTCGATTCGCATTCAACTCTTTCCATTCTTTTTTTACAGGTATTTCATCCGCCACGCAATCTACGTGATGAGAAACCCTTCGAGTTCAGCATAAGATACAAATTTATTAGCCAGTCGGACGCAGTTGTACGGTAAGTTAGTCGGGGAAATTAAATGGAAACTACTGAAAGCTGCAGCAGTTCCATGAAAATAATAAATATTATGCCAAATATATTAAAAGAAAAACGGTTTTGGGTGTAGAAAAATTTTATTAAACATATATTCAAAATTATATCGATTCTAGACATATATCGATTCTAGATTTACAAAAAATTCTTTAATTCCTTAAAATATGTATTGTTTTTTTTATGATCATTATTTGATAGATGTTGTTATCCGCTTAAGCTTTGACGATTAAAGAAGTTGTAGAATTCGGTATAGGCTTTACAATTTGTAAGAAATAAGAAATACATATAGAATTTAATATAATATTACACTTATTAATTTAAGAATGTTGTAATCGCGTTCGAAAAATACAAAAATAGACAGAATTTAAAATATATATATATATGTATATAATTATAAAGCTAATGTCTCTTCGATCGCTTAGTATATCATCTCAAAGGTATCCTGAATCATGTGCAAATAATACACAAATAAAACCAGGAACTAATTTCTAGTCAAGCAGTTTCTATAACTCTCTTATTTCTTATGACTATAAAAATAAAAAAAAAAACATATTTATACTTATATTAAGCTAATTTCTCAATGATAATTATTTTCTCATTCCTAGTTTAATCTATCTATCTATATATAATCTCATCTGAATTTTTTAATACAATTAAAAATATTTTGAAATGTTGAACTAACTTCTCACTTAACGAGTCTACTGTAGTAATTTTCCTTAAGGTATACCTTATCACTTCTCAATAATTTATAGTGAACAGAATCTCTGTTAAAAAATTAATTAATAGCTTTTCCGGGAGCGTTTTTTTGGATTCTTCTTGGCCAGAGCCTTAAGCGCCTTTTCATCTTCGAGTTCCTTGATGTGAACGCTCAAGTGTACCTCAAAGATTTCTGGAAGCCAGTAGCCCTTTCGGCAATGTGGGCACACTTGAACACCCTTTCGCGATTCAAAGATACAGGCATGTTGGTTCAAATATTTACGCTGTGTGAACGTGGCCAAGCATTTGAAGCACTTGTATCCTCCTTCGTTGTTGTGGGAGCGCAAATGAAGTTTCAATCGACTGGGCACATAGAAACTTTTCGGGCATTGGTCACACTTGTAGGATCCGTTGTCACGTTCAGTGCTACCAATGGTGAAACTGTTGTTGTTTGACTTATCGTCAATTGAGGTGTCACCTGAAAACCTCGGGGTAGATCGTCGAAGGCGCTGTGAACGGCGGGTTGCTTGAAAACCGGGATCCGCAAACATCTCGTCCAACTTGCTGTCTCCTGTTGTGGTAGTGCCGCTTTCGGTGGGTGTAGATCCGCTTTCGGTGGGCGTAGTACCGCGCTCAGTGGGCGTAGAGCTCAATTCACGCGGGCTTCTCGTAACATGAGTGGTCACTGGTTTACAAATCGTTGATGAAGGTAATCCCCAATTTTTCACCGTTCCGCTTCCGTTCAAGATTGTTGTAGGCGTATTCTTCACTTCTGGTGAGCTTTTTCGAATGTGGGCCTTTACCGGTTCACAAATTGTAGCCGGCGGCAATCCCCAATTCTTCACTGTTCCGCTTATGTTCAATATTCTAGTAGGTGTAGTGGTCAATGTTGACGAGCTTCTTGGAGTCTGGGCGCTCACCGGTTCACATACTGTAGATGCTGGCAATCCCCAATTCCTCACTAGTGGGCCTCCGTTTAGTATTCTAGTGGACACAGATCTCACTTCTGGTGAGCTTTTTGTAGTACGTGCGCTTACCGGCGCAATTACGATAGATGACGGCAATCCCCAATTGTTCCATATTCCAGTGGGTGCAGTGCGCACTTCGGGCAGGTTTCTTGGAATATTAATGCTTACCGGTCCGCCAATAATAGATGGCGGCAATTTCCAATCCATTGCCTCCTGGCCTCTGTTCAATATTGCTATAATTCCTTCGCTCGCTAGCTCGGTGTTTCTAGCAACGTCTTCAGTCCGGTTCTCTTCAATGTGAGGACTTGGCGTATTGCTAACTTCCGTCGAACTGCTCCGAATATTATCACTAGTTGATTCACTTGCTATCGAAATCAGTTCCCAATCCTGCTCATCCATCGACTCATCCACAGTATCCGTAGCTTCCTTCCGTGTTATAAGGGTGCTGATAACATGGAAGTTGTTCTCCACGTATTTAGCGACGTTGACGTTGTATGTCTTTGCCATATTTTTTTGGTCTTGCTTGTTTGCTAATCGGTTGATTAATGATGTTGATGTCAGGATCAGCTCGCTTTTTATTTGGTCGGCGCGGATCATCAAGACCGTGCAGGTAAAGGGTTTATGGCATTTTTCCAGGTAATCGACATCTGGAAACAAAACCAGCCCACAAAAAATTGACCTGTGAGGCCATAAATGAGGGTATTGTTTTTGGGTAATAAAACTATTAGCAATTGAATATATTATAAACTATATTGCATTTATAGTTTATGACTGGTTTTCTGAAAATGGATAAATAGGTATTTTGAAACAATACCTATATCCTGTCATAAAAATATGATGACTGGAAAGCTCATTTAGTTCTTGGTAAAAAAAGACGACCGTATTTTGGGAAATAGTAACGTAGAATGAATGAAATACATTTATGCCACTTTAGTGAGTTAATATGTAACATTAATAAAAGCTATACTATATACTAAATATATTTTGCTAAATTACAAACTGTAATTTATCATGCCAGCCACGTCTAAAGTTGCGAATAAAAAAATCGCAACCTTTTAAAGTGTGGACAGCTCGGCAAAGTTAATGTCATCACACGGTCTCCACAGTAAGTCGTGGTGTCTCTGACATCGTGGCCTTTTATTTAGTAACGCTCACAGCGCCATTTCGTCCCGAAGGCCGCACTGCCCTTCCCCCCCAGAGTATGCCATTCTGGCAGCTGAGGTAAAGTTAAGTCTTTGTAGCAAGGCGACGCATTGCCGGTTTTGTTAAGGCTCTGCATAATACATGAGCACAGCACTAGAAATAGGAGTTAAGAATCTATATACACTGCGAAATAAATTCACAACGATAAAACAATTTGTCGACAAAGGGAATAGGGCTGAGGTTCGAATAGCAATCTTAAGTTTAGGGTGATATCTAGGCCTCATAACATAATCCCTAGTTAATTAGATAATTCCCAATGAATGTGCAGATCTCACAATCTATAAGAGATTCTGTATTCATTTTTTATACAATTATAGATGAATAGCTTAGACAGATCAAGTATGTTTCAAATATTGAATGTCCCTTCTTCCTCTGCTGGAAATCGATTATAATAACATATTAAACTTCAATTTCGACAAAACAAAATAAAGGTATTTGATTCCTTCGGTACCCTGCAATGTTTATTCAATTATAATATCAAAAAGTTCAAGTTATTAGCTGAAAATATAAAATATGAAATATGGGGATTTTATTATTTCCACTTAAATTACCTAGTTTTTTTCTGGCGGTGTATGAGCCTCACCAAGCGAAGACACGTGGCAATGCCATATGTGATTCAGGCTGCAATCTATTTGTTTGGCTCTCTATATAAGAGAGTGTGTATGGGGGGAGGCAGTTGGGGTTGAGGACTTTCTATTAGTTAGTGTGTGTGTGTGTGTGTATAGATCTGTGTGTATGTGTGTGTCAACGCCTCGTAGACGTGTGTCAAATTTTGGTGTCGCGCTCTTTTGTTTGCGTCAGTATTGTTGTTAGTTTGTGCCGGATATATGACGGCAATACGAATTGCAATAGTTGAAATGGCAATAGAAAACGGAAAATGGAAAACGGAAAATAACAAAATTGAAATGTATTTTTACGCCTCAGCAAATTTTCATACAATTTACACGGAAATTTCGTATATATTTACGACTATGCCAGTCATAGATGCTGCCTGTCGAAAAATGCATGCAGATATACACATATACGTGTAAGTGTGTGTGTGTGGAAGGGGAGAGTTGTGTTTGTGTATGTGTGTGTGTGTGAAGAGGTGTGTTTGAGTGTGAATGTGCATGGGTGAATGTTTGTAGGTCCGGCATGTGAACCATTAGTAAACCAAACAATAGGCCAAAATATTTACAGTGCCAACGAGAAAGAGAAAATCTAACAGACGAAGAGAGAGATAGAAGGAGAGAGAGGGTAAAGAGAGAGTAGAAGAATGGGGCTGAAATACCAGAGCGCATTTTATGCAAATTGCATGGGGAAAGCCCTAAATACCAAACACAAATATACTGCAGCAGCCAAACTAAATTAAATGCTAAGCTCTCAAACACATACGTATACTTATCAATGCAACTGTATGCATACTACATATATATGTATATATCTATTTTTGAACACATTACAGGTACGGACTGCCCGATAAACTATTGGAATTGGGACGTGTCACACCCGGCACCTATTGTACAAGGCAATTCGATGAATGCTATCGTAACAAGTGTCGCCTGCAAAGTCCAAATTATCCTGGTATGTATCCAAGGAATGTTACCTGCTATTGGACCATACGACAGAAGGAGGTGCCAACCAGCAAGCATGCCATGATTGCCGTTAGCCAGGAGAATCAGCACAAGGCCCTAGTCAAGCGGTAAGTAAAATCAACAGAAGCAGCAGGAGCAGCAGCAGGAGGAGCAGGAGCAGCACCAGCATCACGCTGAACAAAAGCCAAAATGCAATGCAAAGCGTGACCAGAAAAGTGGGCTAAAAGGGGGCCAAGATGTGGGACAGTCGGCATAAGGCATATATATATATATATATATATAGGGTAAAAGTGAGTAGTATTCGTCGTCGTGGTCCATTCAAATGCTGGTCCGAAATTCTAGGCAAGCACATTAAATAAGCATTAGCATTTCGTGTGGCTCCATAAGACCGTGTCGCACACTTTCAATGACAAATTTCAATTTGGCAAATTGCAATGCCGCTTGTACACTGAGACAAATGGTCCACAAAAAGGTGGAAAAGAATATGTTTATTCTTAAAATAGACATTTCAAAAAAAAATTCTTGTAACTTCTAATAATCAATTTCAAATTTATTAGTTTAAACCTACATTTACATTGAAAATACATCATAGATTTTCTAAGTGTATTTTGATTGGCCTGTTGACTCATAGAGTAGCATTTTTGTACAGTGTACACAAAGAAGTCCATCTCAAATTTTTGGAGTTGCACTTTAGCACACTCACACCTCGTTTTGGGTTCTCTCAGTGTAAATAGCAAAATAGCAAATGAATACATGTGACACTCAATGTGCTGTCCAAAAATGTTCGAGTACTTTGAATTTAGTTCGAGTTGCAGTTCGAATACGAATTAGGAATGGGTATTTGGAGTTTGGAATTTGCAGTTTTGTATGCATTTGTTCGTATTTTGTATATTCCAATTAAATGTTTGCATACAATGCCTGCCTGCATTTCGAATTAGATTAGATTAGAGCGGACATATGGACAGACAGACTAAAAGAGAATGGGAGGGGGAAATGGAGAAGGGGAGAGATAGAAATACAGTTGGATAGAGCATCTAAACAAATTCTGACATGTGAATGAATACCATTTTATAAATGCAAATACATATGCATTAAATGAAGCGTTGGCCCCAATACCCCATGTAAATTTGGGCATATTAGTGCATGAATGCATCTGTACATGATTTAGGGGAATGAGATTCCTATTAAATATATTTTAAAGATAATTTAAAAAAATATATATATTTAAATGTAATACAAATAAATATACATATTTAATATAAATAAATAAATAAAATAAATAAATATATGAATAATATAAATAAATATATATTTATAAATTAATAAGTAAAAAAATATTATTTGAGAATATTTTTTAAAATATTTTTTCATAATAACCAATTCATCAAAATCAAATCGCATATTATATAAAAGAAAGTGCATTTTATAGGGTGACTTATAGGGATAGTCATGATTTTCATTAGACCTATATGAAGGGTTAATACAAATTGACAGTGTTGGTTTTTGTGTCGTCTCACATGGAAATGAAAATCTATGCAAATCCGACCTCTGATTAGAGAAATGATTACTGTATTATTTATAAAAATTTAATACAATTTAATAAAAAATTTATATTTTAAATAAAATTTAATATAATGTAACATATTTGTTTTAAATGACATCAAAAACTTCTATATGCTATAGATTTACTATCTAATATTTAATGATATTCCCCAGGTCCATTGCCAGCTTCAATAAGACATCACGATCGATACGGGCTTGGTCGGATTGTACGGGCGAACGAGATCATTTGATATTCTACGATGGCAGCTCCACCAATGATCCCGTTTTGGCCAAATACTGTGGTGGTGATTGGTTGCCGCGTGTGGTGTCACGGTAAGTGCTATGAAATTGTTTACAGTGTATATTCTAAAGGTTTGCTTTTTGTTTTGCTTTAATAACTTGAAGATGTTTTTTGTGTTCGGCATTTATTTAACGCCTTTTTTGTGTTTGATGAAAAAGTTAAATATGTGAACGAGGCACAGCTCATAATACATTTACAAGATGTGGCCCAGACAAATAAAAACAAACTCAAAGAGAAGGAGAGAAATGGAAAGAGTGAAAGAGAGAGAGAGAGAGAGAGAGAGAGTGAGAGCAATAGACAGGAAGAGAAAGAGAGTGGAGACAGGGCATAGAGAGTTAGCCAAAGCAAAAGAAAGAATGATAGAGCGTCGTTTTAATGAGCGTGTGTATGAGAGAGAGAGAGAGAGAGAGAGAGAGAGAGTGTGTGTTTAAATGTGTGAGTGTGTGTGTCTGTCTGTCTCTCTATCTCTCTCTCTCTCTGTCTCTCTGTGTGTTTGTTTGTTTGTGTTTATGTCGAAGACCGCAGTTCTAGTGCACTGCACTGCAGTTGGCCTGGGGCGCATGTGTTCCAATTCAGTTACACACACACACAGATCCCCCCGCGCTCCTCACACACAAATACATACACAGCTATACACTTCATCAAGCTCTCTTTGTGAGAGTGTGTGTTTGTGTGTGTGTGTGTGTGTGTGTGTGTGCCATGCAATTGTGCGCAATGCTTAAGAAAAACCGGAAATTGGGTTGCTCTGCAGACTGACAAAGCGACCAACAGCCAGACAGATAGACTTAAATAGAGGCTCTCTCTCTACACACACACACACACACACATACACTTATATATGTATGTGTGTATATAGAGTGAAACTCTGCACATAAATAGATTTATGTGTGGAAGTTTTTCCTTTTCTGCTTTGGCCATAGAAAATGCTTTCGCCTATTGAAAACATTTTGATGCATGTGATTTATGCAATGGCAAAATCTTTGCTCATTAGTTGCCAACTTGCTTTTAGCCCAACTGCCGGCTATAAATTCTTAAAGTGAGCTATATATATATATACCACTCATAATATCTATACATACACTTATACATATATATGGTGTATAGTATAGCATACCTTTTCACTATTTATTTGAAATACAAATACTTTACAACTATACAGTGTTGCAAAGTATTTGTTTACATAGTAATTAAGCAATAAAATACATAGTTTAATGCGTATTATTTAGGCCATAGGCATGCTTATAATTTAGTTATAATATAATAATCATTTAGTAAAATATATTTGCATTAATTTTATAATTATAGATGCAGCTTTGCTTAAATGAAAAAGTTGATTCATTGTAAATATTTACAATATATATTTTTTTTTAAATTTGTATAAATAATATAAAAAGGGAAGTCCAAATTTTTAAAATTTCTAAAAAGTAGATATAAATCTAAACCTTAAAATGAACTATTAGAAACACATAAGAGTAGACAAATGCTGACAAAAGAACATTAAACAATTATATTTCAACCTTCATCTTCTAAACTCTTCATTTATTTCGTCGAAAATCTTTTGGCAACTTTTTGGCACATTTAAAAAAATACTACAAAATTTGTTGGACTAGTAAATTGTTTGCAAGCGTGTGTGTGTGAGGGAGTGTGTGTGTTTGAGTGTGTTGAGTGTGTGTGAGGGAGTGTGTGTGTTTGAGTGTGTGTGTGAGTATTGACACCATAAATTCTCAAAAGAAAGTTTGAGCTAAACTGCCCCTAAAATGCTAGCTCAAGTGCCAAACTGAAAGAGAGACAGATTGAGAAATGGGGAGAGAAAGAGAGGCAGAGAAAGCGGGAGCACATGGTGCACCTTAATGTGTGGGCTAAAAGAGGCGGGGCAGTGGATAAAAGCGGTTTTGCAGACGTCCATGCTGATGCTGCTTACGGGCATTTATCTGGCACTTGAAATTTTCAACGAGTGTGTGTGTGTGTGCATATGTGTATGTGTGTGTGTGAATTTTTGTTTTTTTTTTTGTTATTTTTTATTTGTGTGCAAAAGTTTGCCCTTTTTCACAGACTCTTGAGACATGCACATCAACTTTGATTGTTGCTATTTTTTTGGAATTTTTGGAAGAATTTTGTTTTTTTTTTTTTGGTTTTGCAGCTGGAAAAATATTTGAAAAGTTGTTAAAGCAGGTCACAAAATTAAAAGCTCTATGTATAACATAACGAATGCACACACAAACACATACACACACACACAGAGAGAGAGAGAGAGACTACATAATCATAATTATGATAATGATGATCATTTTACCTTGTTGCTTAATCTCTTAATGAGTTGTACTTGGGCACTTATTGACAATTTTTGCCAAGGATGTCGAGGCGAAAAATTCCACGAGCTCAAATCTTATAAGCAAACATACAGCATAGGAAATGTGGGATGTGGAAAGTGCAGGAAAATGTTGGAAAATGTGGGCAAAAGAGCGCGTTGGGTGGCGCATAAAGAATGCATGCAGCGTAAAATGCACACAGAAGATGATGACGAGTACGAGACCGAAATGGAGACGGCAAAGGAGAATAAAAGAGAGGGAGAGAGAGAGAGTGAGAAAAATGAAGAGGCAGTGGTAGAGGTGGAGAGGAGTACGCTGCTGCTTATGCCTTGCCTTGGTTTGCGTTTGCCTTTGCCTTTGCCTTTGCCTTGGCTTGTCATGATGCAAAGCATCATTGAGTATATCGTACATATACTTACATACATATATGCTGCTTTACTTTACCCCCAACAGCAACATGCTGATTTCATACCATGTCTGACAGTTTGAAGAAAAACGGCATTAAGTTCGCTTCAAAATGTTGTCCTCTTAGCGTTCCAGCTGGCTTTGCCTCTGTCTCTACTTCTTCATCTGCCTGTTCCACTTCCACTTGCCTTGCAGCTCAACGTTCTCAACGTCTTTCGCGACATGAGCAGACGAATTATAAATGCACACACACACACACTCATTTTATCTCTCTCTCTCTATCTCTCTCTCTCTCTCTCTCTCTCTCTCACACACTTACAAGGCCATTCTGTGTGTTTGTGCAACTACAAAGTTGCATCAGCTGGTTGTGTGCGAGTGTTGGCTTACAGACACCTCAGACATGACAGTCATACAATTTGCCTGACACCTTTTTTAGCCCCTGCTCCAACCACAGCAGCATACACAGTCACCCACAATCACCCATGCCCACCCGCTGGCTTCTACCTCGCCCTCTCGCACTCCCATTCCCATTGCAACCCTTCCACTTCTGACTGACTTTACTACAAGCTGCACTTGGGGTGTTGCATGATGTGAGGCTGCTGCGTGTTAAGGGGCAACGTTGCCACTGCAAAATTATTAATTTCCCAATGCAACTTAAAATTGCAACAAGCTGCACGTGGGCTCCACACAGGTTCCCTTCCTCTTCCTTCGACCAGCACCACAACACTACGCTACATGCACCTTCTTTTTTTTCTCTGTCTTTTCTTTCTTTCCCTCTCTCTCTCTCTTTATTTCTCCCTCTCCCTCTCTCCCTCTATCCCTCTATATGCACAACGTGTCTGCGCATTTTTATTGAACTCCATTCTTTTTTATACACTTACAAAGTGTACTTTGGTTTGCACATCAAGTATGTAGGGAGTTGGCAATTTTTACCAATAAATTATTTACGATCCGTCAATCTTTTCCTTATTGAATCAAGGCTTTAAATATATTCAAAATTTTTACTGGATATTTTCTAAAATTACTCAAAAATGTTAACTATAATATCTATTATATTAGAGCATACAATAAACCCTTCTATCGACGAAACTTTCTTTTCTTTGTTCATCCTTCTCTCTATCTTTCTTGCTCTATCTATAGAAAGATTCTCTTTCTTTCTCCATCTCTTTCTCTCGTTCTTTCTATTCTCCCTAAATTTCATTTGTTCATCTGCATTTATTGTATCCCAATTGCTCTTTATTCTCCTCCCCCATGCTTCCCTCCACTTGAATTTCAAGTGTTCTCCACCCATTTTCCATTTTTTCCAAGCAGCTGTTGCTTTGCTTAGCATGTCATGGTTTTTCTTTTCATTTTCATTTTCCTACTTTTATTTTTTGGGTGTGCATTTTCAGCGTAAAATGCGAAAAGGAAAAGGAAAAGTGTTAACTCTTTAAATGGCATATTAATTTTTTAGTTAGTTATTAGTTTCTGTGGGTAACTTTGTCAGGTTTTTACCTTTACGAAAAGTTTGACAAGTGTGTGTGTGTGTGTATGTGTGAGTGTGAGTGCGAGTGTGTGTGAGTGTGTAAACAAATATGTGTTTTAAGACAAGTTTGTGTCATAAATGTTGCATCTTGCGAGAGTTTTCCTTTGAGCACTAATAAGTAGCTCTTAGACTCATACGTTTACTTTGAGATGAGTTTTTCGTTAAGTGTACAATTTCAACTTTAGACAAACCGAAAATGAAAAAAAAATGTAAACATAATTTGAAATAGTTTTTAATGAGCTTTGCATGGTATAATTATAATTTGAATTAAAAGTGCTGCTACTTTTAATAGTCCTTATTAACTATGGATACTATACCAAATTTAATTTGAATTTAATTTAAATTTAATGCACTTTTTGTCATATTTGTCCCACGGTGCACTGGTTTGTTTGCAATTCTTTTTTGAACATTGTCTGTAAAGAGATCAAATTGCTTTTACATTATCTGCTCTGTGCTTGATCTGATGTCTACCTCTATGTATTCCATTCTCTCTCTCTCTCTTCACACCTTTTGTATGCGCCCTCTTCCTCTCTCCATTGTGTAGCTTCCATCGCTCTCTGTCAATCATTGCATTGTCCGTCATTTCATGTCGTTGAATTTGATATTTCGCGGCTCTTCTCCATCTCCTTTATGGGCAGCTCTGCTTTTGCATAGACTTCGCTAAGTTTCGCTGTTTTTCAGTGCTTTAATTTCATGTCGTAAACAAGGTTCCGTTATCATTTTTCTGATCCGCTTTGTCTTTGATATTTGCTTACAAGTTACATGCTATTCAATGAGCTTTGTACGAAAGCTAAAGGTTCTTTTATTGCCCCCTATAAGCTTTACTTTGCGTGCACTTAGATCGAAGTACTTTTTACACTCTTTTCTTTGTGCTTGATCTGCAAGTATTTCTCTCTCTTTCCCCTCCCTACTACACTCTCTTGTATGCTTTGATTTGTTCTTACTCTTCCTGATTTATTTCTTTGTCTTTCATTCAATGATTTCGATTTTGTTATCTCTCTTTCTCCATATCCTTCTCTCTGTATGCCCGTTCACTTGTATGGCTTGGCTTTGATTTCGCTGAACTTGAAAATGATTTGATATGATTTGATATTTGTAAAATCTAAGACTTGAAAATCGATAACTTTTTTTTGTTAGTGTTGCGACTACACTGTGTAATTGTATCAATCATTTAATGTACTTTAAGCCAAACAGTTTGCCATTTCAATTTTGTAGTTAAGTACACGTTAATTAGCAGCGCTGAGACATATGTTTGTTTACCTTTAACTAACTCTGTTTATAGTGCCCCCATTTCCATGGTCTGTCATTAGCCAAATCGAAATCAAAATCGAAATCATGTTTAACCCCCAAAATGCTGAAAGCTTGTCAATCAGCGGAAAACTAGATCAATTAACCGACTCAATCACCTCAGTTAGGGTTTGTATCTGTGCTCAAAGTACTACAGATGCAATGAATTTACTGGCCATAAGGCCCTTAGCCAAATGGCAATGTGCACACCTGTGCAACCAAAGAGCTTTTCCTATACTGAAGTTGATGGTGAGGGCCAGAATGAGAACCAGAGCCAAAGCCAGCAATTGCTTCAATATTTTCGTGGGCCACAAACGCCGCAAGAAGGCGCATCCAGAGCATCCATTTGTGGTCAGAAATTTCTGTGTAAATGAGAGTGGGACGGGGGGCCATGGGTAAATTTTGTGAGCAAGGCAAAGAGAAAGAGGGACAGGGAGAGGGAGGAAGGGAGAGAGAGAGAGAGAGAGTGATGGAGAAGGGGATTCAAAAAGGGAATGAATACAAGTGTGAAGGAGTTGGAGTGAGCTTGAAGTTGGGGGAATGTATTTCTATACACGCATTGATAACCCACAGCAAGAGCACAAACATTGCAGTAGTGTGTGAAGATGTGGGTGTAAATGTGTGTGTAAATGTGTGTGTGTGTATGTGTGTGTGTATTGGGAATTTGTGTTGATTTTACGACACCCGCAAGTGCCGCAGGCCATTAAGTATCCAAGTGCTACGCATACGTTGCGCCTTACACAGGACTCCCAAGGATATTTCTCCAGGGACTAAGAACAAGCAAGAGTGTGCGTGCAATAGCAAAAGAATGAGAAAGAGAGAGAGGGAAAGAGCTAACATTTGTGAGCTTTATTAAAAATTAATTTACTTTTCATTTGCAGTTTATTGCACTTGGCAGTGACAAAAAGCGTTGCAGCAGCTGCCAGCACTCAATGCTCCTTCTGCTCCTGCTTCTCCTGCTGCTCCTTCTGCTGCTGATGCTCCTTCTGCTGCTGATGTCCTTTGGCATTGCTCATGTCCTTGTCTGTGGTTGTTTGAATAATAAGTCTGACGTCTACCCACACACACAGACACACACACACACACACATTTGTATTTGAGCCCAGTGTCTTTTTAGCCACACTTACACGTATTAAAAAGCCATTTGTGCTTGGCCAACTTTGATGGCTTTTAACATTCGGCCGTGTTCTGCGTGCGTGAGTGTCTTGACAAGTGCCAGGTGTATCTGTGTGTGTGTGTGTGTGTCTCTCTCTCTCCCTTTTTCCCTCTGAAGCCCTGCTCAAAAGAAGACAGTTCAGTTGAATTTAGCTCAAGCAGCGGCTGTCTCTCAGTTTTTATGTATTTTATATTACGCATACGCCGTGTGTAGGCTCTATACGGCTGTCATAAAAATTCAATTTCAAATTTAAATTGAAAAGCTCTCTTTCTCTCTCTCTCTCTCTCTCTCTCTCTCTCTCTCTCTTTCGTTTTCGTTTATTTTTAGAAAATTAATGAAAATGATACGCAACAAAAGATTCTGCACAAATGCAATAAGTGCAGCTTACAACATTTGTTTAAACATTTCGAACAGAATATAAATATAAAAAAAATGACAGTAGTTGTTAAACTGCGATTAAATTTAAGTACACTAAATACTCATAAAAATTTCATTTGCAAAAACATTTTGCCAAAGCTATTTTAAGACAAACTTTAAACATAAACGTTGTACATATACAAAATGTTGGAATAAGCACAATTTTATGCCTTAAATAGGGTTAAATTCATTCAAAAATATAAATAAAATCTATAATTAAAAAAAAAATCATTTTTATTTGAACATATAGATTAAAATTTAACGAAAGCACAATTTGTGCTTTAAAAAATTTCAATTAATTTAAAGAAATATATATATTCAATCTGTGCATAGTCTATAGTAATGTCATGTTATTCATTGCCAAATGTTTTCAACTATTTAAAGTAAATTCTTTTTATTTTGAATTTGACTGACACCAACTAAACAAAAAATTGTTTTTAAATTTCGCTTGACATTAGCAAATTAGTTTTTTACTAAAGCAATGTCTAAAGCAGACTGTCGCAATGGAAATTTTATGTACATGTATTTTAGCCACTGTGGGATGTGAGCTTTTGAATAAATTCATTTGAAATCTGTGTACGAAATAGGACTAGAAAAAATTAAAAAAAAAAAAAAACTATAAAAAATACTGTACACTTCTAAAATTAATTAAAAAATACATATGACATGATGAAACAACTTTTAAAGCTAATCATTTACACACATAACATGTCTGTTCTAATAAACCACACATTTTCCATTTAATCATTCAAATTTTTTTGGTAGCCTTCAAAGTAGTCCCCATTAGAGGCAATACACATATGTCGACGATTCTGCCAGTCTTCGAAACATTTGTTATAGGCGTTTTCCGGGAAAGTCTTCAACTCCTGTGTCGAATTTAGTTTGATGTCTTCAATGGTGCTAAAACTGGTTCCACGGAGAAGCAACTTGAGTCGAAGAAACAAAAATTTGAAAGCTAATCGTTTACACCCAAAAAAATATGAAATAGTTTATCAAATATCATTCAAAATTTAACTTCAGCTGCAAGAAATTTGTGCAATATTGTGCTTAACCTTTTCAACTCTTGCAGTTAGTCAAAATGTTGGAGCAGCAGTTGAACAATCGCTTACTCAAGCAGTTGGCCCCGAAAGTGGCCGAAAAAGTTTTATGAGCACTCGATGTCGTTGCCATAGCCCATAGCCAATATTTTCCTTTAGATAGCGGCATGGGAAGGGGAGGAAATGCTTTCTATACACCAAACACTATAGTATTTTGGCCTGATGTTGGCGTCCTGTTGTCTAGCAATGGAATGCTGCAACACCCACACGCCATGTCATTTTATAATTTTTGGCCAAAAAATCAAAAGAAATATGGCAGTAAAGCAAAAAAAAAAAATAAAGAAAAAATTTAAAAAAAAAGAAAAAAAAATATGTTGGCCCGCAAAACGTTGAAGACGCGCAGCGTGGCGCTAGCGCCTGCTGAATGCCAAAAAATTTGCCTAAAACTTTGGTAGCAGCAACTATAACAGCAGCAACAACAACAACAACAACATCAGCAGCAACAGCAGCAGACAATGGCAAAAAAAAGTTAATTTGGCAGCAAAAATGCAAACAAGCAGACGACAACAGCAGTACAGAGCGACTAACAGACAAACAGACAGACAGAGAGACAAATAGAGAGACGCACAGACATCCAGACAGAAAGACAGACATTTAGACAAGCAGCAAACGGCGAAAACTGTTGTTGTTGTTGTTGTTGGAGCAAACTGTAAACCAAAACAACACAAAACACAACAAAATACTGCGTCATACTTTTAGGCGCGGTTTGGCTTTTCCTGGCAACATTTTGTCTCGCTCTCACTCTCTTTCCCTTTCTCTCTCTCTCTCTCTATCTTTCTATTAGTGTGTGTGGCAGAAAACTTTATGACTTTGCTTGTTTGCTGAGTTGTGCAAATTAAATTTATGAGAAACTAGTTTTCTTCACGCCTCTAATTGGAGTACCCCAAGAAGTGCCTTGGGTCAACTATTGTTGCTATTATTGTAATTGTTGTTGTTGTTGATGTTGTTGTTGCTGTTGTTGTGCATTAAGTGTGTTGAAAAAATATTTGTATTTGCTGTGTCTTAATACTGCGAAAAATTTACATAATCAGGCATATTACTCAGGGCCCAAATTAGAATAACAAAAGCCAAAACAATTACCAAAGTGTGCAAAATCTGTTGCCTCAGACTTAAGAGCTAAGACTTTCGACTTCTGTCAACTGTGAAAAGGAAAGGCTTAGTCTAAAGCTAAGCAAGTTTATATATTTACATATTTTATAATTAATTAAACTAAACAAAGCTTTACCTTATGAACGAATACAAAAACGAATATCTAGGCATCCGCCATTGTAGGAATGGCACGATTAATCATACGATGCACAATAATCGATTATTTTCCTGCAAATTTCGATTCAATTGTTTGAATCGATATCAAAAAAAGTGTAATGCAAGGTTCAAATTAATCATATGATTATATAATCGATGAATATTACGGAGTAATCAATTAGAAAATGCAAAATTACAAGTGCATTTAATTTAGCTTAAATTAAATTAAAGAAAATTAATTAATTAAAATTTAATTTGATTTTTTTAAACCTTTAAATTTTAATGAAATTTATTTCGATATAAATTTTATATAATTACAGTGGACCGGAAATGTTGGTTGCCTTTCATTCGAGCCCTTTCTCAGCCCCATTGCAACAGGGTATACCGAATCGGGGCTTTGAATTGGATGTGGATATATTGTTCACCGATTCCGATTCACATGACTTTGCGCAGGGTGCCAAAAATCTGTGTGAATTCCATATAAATGCCTCGAATCCGGGTAAGTTATGAAAATAATGAATATAATGATAATAATACAAATAATGCATATAGTGATAAGCCTTCAGTTGAAAAGGAACATGACAATTCTTGTGTTTGCTGAAAGGCAAAATGTGTACACTAATGTGAGTGTGTGAGTGTGAGTATGACTGTGAGTGTACGTATATTCAGTGAAACACTCACACTCACTCGTATACAAGACAACAAAACAACAAACAATTCAAAGTAGGTCAGCCGTACGTTCTTAACTTCAACTTTCGACATTTCCTTTTGCTGTCTGTATGAGTTTCTCCATGCCCACGCCCCCTTGCGCCCCCCTTTTTCCCGTAAGCCCATGTTTTTCCACCGTTGCAGTTGCAGCTGTTCATTAAATGCGGCACTGAATCAGCAGTGCATTGTTTTATTTATAATTTATTATTATTTATATTGCTTACTCATTAATGCCACTTGAGCGAATACATGCAATTTCCTTGAGGCGTCTCTCCACTCTCTCCCTCTCTCTCTATCTCTCTCTCTCTCTCTCTCCTCTTTCTCATCAAACACTCAGGTTCCTCCTGCTCTCACTGCTGCTTGGGCAGCTAATTAACACACGGCAGCATTTCGCAGACGTCGACAGAGCCTCGTTCGTTTGCCTCTTGCAACAATCAAAAGTTGCATCTACTTTGAAGTTGCAAGTTGCCCAAGCCCACTCGAAGTGCGCTCATCGCTCTATGAATTCATTCGAGTTGAGATGAGATGAGGAGAGATGAGGCAAGGCGAGATGAGACGATGATGAATTGCAGCTTGAGTAAACTTATTAGTCGGCGGTTAGCAGAACCCTTCATTTGATTTGATTTGGGACTTAATCTACGAGTAAGTTGGCTTAATGGAATTTTAATTCAATCTCAGGCCAGACTCAATTCAATTGATGTGATCCAACCAGAAACAGATGAGTGTGTGTGGTTGCCAGTGTAAAAAAAAGACTTTTAATATGAAATAATAGAAAAAAAGAAAAAAAAAGAAGGATCTAATCAGAAAGAAGATAGTAGAAATAGAAACTAAAAAATTTAGAAAATTGCAAAAAGAGAGTAGTAAATGGAAAGTTGTTTATAATAAGACTTTCAATATAAATTTTTAGAGAAAGATAAGAAGATTCAAGAAGGAGTTTAAAAAAGAGAGTATAGAAGAAGGCGAAAGAATGTAGAAGACAGAAGAAGGTAGAAGATAAAAGAACGTAAAAGGTAGAAAATAGGAGAAGGTTAAAGATAGAAGGTAGAATAGGACGAAGGTAGAAGATACATGGAAGTAAAAAATAGAAAGAAGGTAGAAGATAGAAAGAAGGTGGAAGATGAAAGGAGGAGAAGAATAGGCGAATGTTGAAGTTAGAAGAAGGTAGAAAATTAAAAGAAGGTTGAATATCGATGAAGGTAGAATATAGAACAAGGCAGAAGATAGATCGATTACAAATGTAAAATAAATAATCTAGCCTGTAGAACGAAGATTAAAGGCTGAAGAAAGACAAAAAAGGATTTCAAATCTTTGCTTACAAGTTTTCACTATAAAATAGTAGACCAATAAAATATAAGTTAAAGCAAAAAGTGTTAAAGAGGGATGATGAAAAATTAGGACTCAAGATCAAAAAATATTATTTTCTTTAAAAAATTTAATAAAATCAAATAAGTTAAATCTAATTAAATTTAAAATATTAAACATTCTTAAATCTTTGCAAAAGAAATAATTGAAAAATGTAATTTTGCATTGCCGCTTGAATGTGCAAATTTTAGAAGCTAATAAAAGCATTTGGAATTTTAATTAGGTACCTAACGAGTTAGTGATTTTAGACTGCCTGCTTTTATAGTACAATGCAGCTACTAAAAAAAAACAAAAAAAATTAATGAAGAAGAACTATATGAACAAGCTAACTGGGCTAACATTAATTCATAGAAATTAGCAAATTTCCGCAAAATTTGAGTGGCAAGGCACTTGAGCAAGAATGATGCCATAGCAGATAGAGAAAATGAAGTAGGAAGAATGAGAGAAGGAGAGAGGGAGAGAGGAAGAGATAGAGGATGGTAGGCAAAATGATGCAGATGGAGGCTGAGGCTATGTCCTTAATATACTCATTTAATTGCGGTAAATTTTGTAAGCCACTGCCCATAAGCTCTGTTCTTAATTTCCTTTCGTTCTTTTCGTTTTGTTTCATTTTTTTTTTTTTGTCTTCTCTCTCCTTTGAGTGTGTGTGTACTCGTTCGTCTTGTGCTTTTGCGCTTGGTCAGCTGCCGGCTGCATTTAATTGAAAAATTATTAAATGAAATTTTCGGTGAGAGTCAAGCAGCCGCAAAGGCCCACCACCCTCCCCCCGCTTCTACGTATACCCAGTGCAGTCTGTGCAGCCCAAAAAACGAACGTTTATCAAGCGCTGAATGAACGAGTGTGTGTGTGTGTGTGTACTGTGTGTGTGTATTGTGTGTGTGTGTATGTGTGTATGCTGTGTGTTTTTAGTGCTGCAGAGGCACGCTAATGTTCATTAATTTACACTGAATAACTTTTGAGTAGGTTTTATTTTGTTGGCCAGCTTGTGGTTAGTTTTATGGTTTTTATACCCTGTAAAAACGTATAAATAATACAAAAAGCGGCTGCATTATTTATGATGTTAAACTTTAGTTTATGTTTCAAATTAATTTACAAATTCAAGCCGAATAGTCGAAAAAAATGTACGTTTTCTAGACTCACAAACATTATAGACTTATTATAAATTGTTTCGGGAAAATGTAATTATAATATAGACATATGCATCACACACACAAATCTACGATAGATGGCGCCAGCGGGGGTTTCAGAAAAAATTCTGTATATTATATATTTTGTAATTATTGTATTTCTGTATAATTATTGTATCTATTATCAGATCGTAATGAAATATTTACCAAGTGACACAGCAAATTGTAATTTCAAATTGCGTGTAAAATATGACTTATGATTTTGTGGAATGATTATAGGGGGTAGATGCTTGAAAAGGATATAAATATGCTCAAGATGTATGGCTACAGCTACAGCTACAGCTTGGCTATGACTCGATTTATAGAGATTGTTGTTGTTGTTGTTGTTACCATGGTCATTAACTTGGCAGCTTATTTGATTGCTGTTGATGTTTTTTTGCTGTTGATTTTGCCCCTTGCCTAATTTTAGACCGTTTAACTTCTGTGAAATGCCACAGCATCTCATCTCTGCTTAGCACTTGGCTTTGGCTTTAGATTTGACTTTGACTTGCCTTTAGATTTTGGCTTCATTTTCATTTTCATTTTCATTCTTAGCCTTGGCTTCGGGCCTTAATGCTCTGGGAAATTGCGCAGATGTGTCTGTTCCGGGGATAATCATTAGGCGCCGTCGTCGTCGTCGTTATCATGGGAAGAGGAGGGGGGGTTTCGTTTAGGGGTTGTATATGAGAGCCTGTGCAAATGCCTTATCTGTCATAGTTTTAATCTGCGTCTATGACAACAAAGAGCGCCAAGAGCCAAAGAGCGAAAGAGCTGCGGCATGGGGGTCCTTAAAGAGGCAAATATTAAGATTAATCACAGTTTGCCAGATGATGCTCAGAAAACCCCCCCACCAAAAAAAAATATAAATAAATAAACAAACAAATGAATAAAGTCGAAAATTAACATTAACCAATATTGGCTTGTTACTTAAATAATAAAAAATCTAAGCTATTTTTAAAGAAAAGTCTTCAAATTTAATAGAAATATTTTTATATATTTTAAGCTTTAAAGAAGCCAAACTTTTTACTTAATTTTTAATTAAAATTCAAATTTCGAATGTATTACAACATATAAAAGTTTGGAAATTGTATGAAATCAAAAGTGAAAACTTACAACTAGGAAATACTTTAAAAAAATTTAAAGTAGGCAAAACAAAAAACGAAGGAATTTTTTGAAAACAGTAAAAACATAATTGAAAAGAAGTTAAGAAAACTTATTATTAGAAAATATATTTAAAGAATCTTAAAATGATGCGAGAAACTAAAAATATATTTTTTTAAAACATTCAAAACAGGATTGAAAACTTATGAAGAATATATGATATAGGATATATATAGGCAGATATTAAGAAGATAACAATATTGAATATATTTTGTAAAATCAGTTTCGAATTGAATAATTATTAGAAGCTTAGTTTCCAAAGTAAATGTACTGTCATTTACATTTAGATTTTTTAAGTTTTTTACATGAAATTTACGACCATTTTAGGGGCCTTCTTTTTGTGTATTTATGAACATTTTCGTGAAAGTTTGAGCAGAAAGTTTTATGTGAAGCACAGCTGTCAATGCAGAGAGCAGGAGAGACAGAGAGAGAGAGAGAGAGAGTGAGAGAAAGGGAAATAGTGAGGGATGAATGCAAAATTGAACGTCTGCCGTACTGACAATTCAATCAAATTAAGCGTACTTTAAACAAGGCAGCCTTTAACTTAATATACATGTATACCAAATTTAATTAAAGTGGACCCACACACACACAATCACAGTGAGAGAGACAGAGCGAGCGAGAGTAAGGGAGAGAGAGAGAGAGGGAGGAATAGAGAGAGAGAGAGAGAGTAGAGCTATAGTTTTGCAGCTTCAGTGCGCTTAGAGTCGGTCGAGTTGCACATTTAATTAAACTTAATTGAAAAAGTTATGGTAAAATCAAACCAAATTAAATATGCAACAGATTCCTGTTGCGCAATCAACGAAATGAAAATCCCACATCCTTCCTATCCGACCCTCCCTCCCCTCCACTAAACAAAATGCAACAGCAATAACTTGCAACAAAGCTAAAATGTTCCAATTTTCAAGGTTCTCTGTGTGTTAATCATGGCATCATATAATACAAGTTCATTCAAACAAATATTATAAAAAATGTTGCAAAAAATGTTACAAAATTTGCACATTTAATAAATAAATTTATTTGTAAATTTATTTGTAATTGAACCAAAAAACAAGGAAAAATAATCAAGCTCAAATTGATGTTGAAATTTTGGCATAGAATCAAATAAATTTACTTTGTGTGCAAATACTATATAACTATTTAGCAGTGTGTACACTGAAAGAAATTTTTGCTAGGTGTTTACAATTTGAATATTTACTACAAAGTTATGAATTCTAAAGTTTAAATTAAACGAAAAAGAACTGAATTAAACTTAACTATACATGGAACATAGTCCAAACTAGAACCTTGAAAAATGCATCTGTTATAGCGATTTTGAGTGCCCCAAG
The DNA here is from genome assembly GCA_037040025.1 of Sphaerogastrella javana. Lineage (NCBI taxonomy): Eukaryota > Metazoa > Arthropoda > Insecta > Diptera > Drosophilidae > Sphaerogastrella > Sphaerogastrella javana. The sequence goes on along the minus strand of JBANCZ010000077.1, from coordinate 36,202 downwards.
TTTTTTAAACACAGGGTCTAAAAAGGAACGTCCATCACCAAAAGGTCTATTAACTTTGTGCAATGTCGAAAGAACTTTTTACTTTGGAACATACCTGCTTCAAAAATACTATTCTGCTCCTAGAAATACTATTCTGTTCGGAAAATACTAAACACACGGTCCTACTGTCGGGCCACTCCCTACTGTTGTATATTTTCAATATTGAATTCAAAAAATGTAAGTTTAAATTAAAAATGTAAGAGAATAAATTTATATAAAATTAATTCTAGGAGTGTATGTAGTGGATCTATAACTAGGGCGCATAAATTCTGACAGTGTATGCATGGGGTAGCAAAATAGGGAGCATAAATTGTTGCAGTGTATGCGTGTGTGTTTGGCATTTGCATACCTCATGAACACACACATGTTTACACACACATTACACACACACACACACACACAGACTCACACATACACTGTAAGCAATCTCATTATTATAACAGTGAAATGACCTTTGCTCTTCTTAATAAATGACTCTTGTTTAGCTCCCTTTTCGACATTTTGCATATTTAAATGCAATGCATATTGAATTTATTTGGGGACTCTGGCTTTAATGATGATGTTGTGTGTGTGTGTGTGTGTGTGTGTAGAGTGGAATGTGAAAGGGGAATTGAGTATAGAAGGGATGAAGTGTAATAAGGAGGAGAAATGAATGAGATTGGAGAGGGGGAGGGGGAGGAGAGAACAGGCGAATTGAGTAAACAAAACCGCGTTGCGCACAATTGAAAACAAAATGAAACGATAAATATTTGGTTTTCGTTAAAACTTTAATTAAAATCATGTTGCAGCTTTTCGACAATAATTTATTTGTAGCACAAGCTTTTCGCATGTCGGCATATTCTATATGTATGTGTGTTTCTCTTTCTCTCTCTCTCTCTCTGTCTTTCTCTCTCTGTCTCTCTTTCTGTATGAGTGTTGGCATATCGATAACAAGGCAATTTTGCTGCCTTACTTTTTGTGTTTGCATTTTTGTACCCTGAAAACCTCTTGGTCATTATGAATGTTTCATACAAGATGGCGCCACGTTTTCCTAATTGAACTTGGCCAAAACGAACTTTTTACCAATCCCCTCTTCAACCCCCCACCCCTCGAACAACGCTCCACACTCAAGTATTCGCATTTTCCGCTTAGTTGTTGTTTGTTGATTTTTCTTTTACTTTTTATAGTCGTTTCGTTTGTTTTGTTGTAAATTTGTTGTTTGCTTTTTTGGGGAAAACTGTGCATATTGCTGCACCTGTTGGTAAATTACTTTTACCTCATTCATATGGTATTCAAATTGAATTTGATTAGCTTATTATTGATTCAATAAGTCATTCACATTTTATATGCATTCAAATTAAAGTCAATAACATGTTTTTGGGATGCTAAAAGCCCTTAAAGCTCAAAGTAACATATTTATATACTGAATTTGAATTTTCATTGTTTCCTTTTTTATTAGGCTGTGCTTTTCTCTCTCTCACCATCCTTTCTCTTTCACTGTTTTGATCTACTATGTCAGCGCAATTGCAACTGTATTTGTGCTTACTTGTTCATGTAAGCTTTGAGCGCATTCTCTTTCGGCTTCGTTCAGTTTGATTTCACTCTTTACCACTTCTCTTCACACTTCTCCTTTGAGCGCAGAGTATGCTGCAGTGATGCCAAAGAAGCCTGACTTTATTTTCTTTATGGCGCGCTCTCTTGTTTTTGAAGAGCGCAGTGCCGGTCGCCTTCATTCAGCTATCTCTTAATTTGTATGCCTTGAATGCACTCTCGCTACGTCTCGCTCTCTCTTGAGTGCAGTGCCTTCGTTCAGCATCATTTCGTTCTTCCGTTCTTCGTTCTTTGAGCGCCATATCCATTGCCTTCGTTCAGTTTAAGCTGCGACTTATCACTACGATTGCTCTTCAGTTCCCTACAGACCGCAGTACTGGTCGCTTCGCACTTTCAAGGATTTTTCTTCGTTTGATCGAAGTTCTTAGCAACATTATGCAAATTTTGCATTACAAATATTTTCAATTAATGCACAAAACCATTTGAAAGCTTAAATTTAAATATAAACGAGTATCATAATATTTTAAATAATATTAATGAAAATATTTACAGCAATTTAGAGCTTTTTATTAGTCTTTTGGCTAAGCAACAAAAAAAAAAAACGTATTTATTTGGGCCTTTTCTTTGGCAATTTAAGCCACATTTGAGATGCTTTTGCAGCATTCTGACAATTGTGCCTGACAGTTAAGCCGACAGGCAACGCCCCCAATCAATTTTGGTTGTCAATGCCCATGCCCAAAATTCCGTTTTAATTACCAAACCCCCACACAAAAAAAAACACACGCACAGAGAGAGAGGGGGAGAGAGAGAGAGAAAGAAAGAGAGACGAAAACTTGCCCATCTAATTAACGCTAATCAACTTGCTGACACTCAAATTGCCGTTACCACCATAACACCCCCCCCCCCTCTCACTCACTCCCTCTCTCTCACTCTCTCTCTCTCTCTCTAACCAATTCATAAGAAAATACACCATACTAACATAAAATCTAATCCGACAAACCCTAAAAACATCGACACTATGTGTATAGTTAAAGGATGAAGTTTGTCATGGAAGGGGGGGGGAGAGAGAAATAAAAGAAATCGGAATTAGTTTATGTGATGCGATGGCATAATAAATTATTATATGAAATCGTTGTAAGATTTGCTGCAAATTATTTATGCGTAGCCAAACACATCCACACACACACACACACACACACACTTAGTCACGTAAACGCGCATACACAAAGAGTAGAAGAGAATGGTGAATGAAAAAGAGAGTGAGAGCAAGAGAGAGACAGAGAAAGAGATCACAGATGCTATAAATTTATTGCACTACAAACAGAGAAACATTTCCGTTGAAGCCAAAAAGCGTTTACTCTGTGATTTCTATAGAGCCAGAGCAGTGGCTTAGTCAAAGGGGGATCTTGAGTGAAATGTTGGTGCTCTGCTCTGTAGATGTTTAACATAAAAGGATTTTGCTGTAGATGAAAGTAAATATTATAGAAAAATACAAATTAAAACTAATAAAATAAATTATTAAAATATGAATAAAATTATGTAATAATAATAATAATATAATAATAATAATAATAATATAATAATAATATGATAAAAATAAAATAATAAAAATATATTGTAATTTAAAAATACCAATAATAATTTAAAAAAAAATATATTTTTTTAAATTTAAAAGTAACAAAAATAATATTGATAATAATAAAACAATAATAATAATATTGATAATAATAAAACATAATAATAATGTAATAATATAAGAATAATTTCATAACAAGAGCATGATAATAATGCCATTATAACATTAGCATAATTATAATCTTACAATATTAATATAAAATTAATTACATAATAATATTATAATAATAATAATATAATAACAATATTCTTATAACGATATAATATAATTTATAGGCAATAGTAGCTTTCCTTTGCTCCTCTACGCCTCTGCAATCGCTTACTCTTTCGCGTCCCTGGAAATATGCTCAAATGTTTAGCAAATATACAAGATTTTATTACAAATACAAACCAAAGAAGAAGAGAGAGAAGAAGACGCCGAAGATATAACGGAATTGTTCTGTATGGGACACATGTGTAGCAGCAGCAGCAGCATCAGCAGCAGCAGCAGCAACAGCAACAGCAGCAGCATTGATAGAGGTATCAAGCACTAGAGTGTGGTGTGGGAGGAGTGGAGGGAGCGGTTACAGTGGGATAGATTTGCACAGTGCAGGAAGTCGTTTTGGCATTTTTATTGATTTACGAATTATTGTCGAGTGCGAGCTAAAGATTTGAGTGCGATGGCTGTTTGCCTGTAACCCCGCCCCCCTTGTCATTGCGAAAAGTTTTGCTCCAGATTTATTCTTACTCCCGCCCCCTCGCTCATTCTTTCACTAACTTCAGTTTCAGTTTAAGTTTTGATGCTGTTCTCAGCTGTTGTTCCAAGAGCTCTAACAAAAAATAAAACGAGGCAGAGAAAGTTTTTTTTTTTTTTGGGCAACAGCAGAACTTTAAACAAATCTTGCGATTTTTCTTTGCTCTTACGCACAAAGTTGAAATTTTTCTTTTAATTTCATAAAGTCAACATGGCCAAAAAAGAAAAGAGGAGAAGTACAAAAAAAGGCAACAGAAACTCATAATGCCAAAAACTCTTATGCAAAATGAGAAAATGTGCATTGTTTAATGTGTGCACGTACCAAAAGAGAAAATACAAGAAAAAATGTTTAAATTGTATGCCACTCGAAATCTTTTCATTATAATTTCTGTTCGCTCTTTTTTTACATTGCGTACCTTAGTGCATAGTTCAAATAACATGCTGAAAATTTGTAAAGTTTTGCGGAATGTGCAAGTAAAATAGTTTATTTACATACATTTATTAAATTTCTATGTGCATAAAAAAATAATTACAAAAAAAAAACCAAACGATGTGCATTAAATTATCTACATTAAATGCATGTTAATACAGTTAAGTCCTCTAATAATGCAACTATTAAATAAACGATGAAAAAAAAACAAAACGAAACGAACATGAATTGAAAACACACAAATATATTAAAATAAAAAATTTATTTATGTCCTATTGCCTGAAATACAATAGCATAGACAATGCACTCTCTACAAACCATAAACACTCAATATAAACCATTATTTATGACATTAAAAACATTATACTAAGCAGAACTCGACTATGATTATACCTCTTATGCATAAGCTAAAAATTTGAAATGATTTTTCTATGTTTTGCCCATGGTAATAGTTTTGGTAATGTAAGTGTTTTTTATTTCCATCACTCTCTCTCTGTATCTCTCTCTCTTTATCTCATTCGTTCTGTTTTAATCTGCAATGTAAGCGCAATTGCAACTGTATTAGTGCTCACGCTCTTGCGCTCGCTTTTTGATTCTATACTTTGAGCACAGTGCACCTACGGCCTTCGTTCAGTCTCTCTTTGGCTTTATTTAGTCTCTCTTCGATTCGAGTGAACGAAATTGAGCTTCGGCTAGCTCGGCTTCGTTCAATCTATCTTCGTTTTATTATGGACGCTTTATTGCAGTGTCCACTGGCTTCGTGAGCCTTCAGCCTCTTCTACCTATGCTGAGCTTCGGCTTCGATTAGTCTCTCTTCATTTCGTATCAACGAAATTAAGCTTCGGGTGCCTTGACTTCGATTAGTCTCTCTTTGCTTTGTATGCACGGCAATGAGCGCTGTGCGACGACGCATCACTACGATGACCTTATCGCAGTGTCTATCGGATTCGTTTAGTCTCTCTTCATTTCGTGTTAACGACAATGAGCGCAGTGCGTAGATGGATAATTAGGGCAGCTCTATCTAAGTTTCAATCGGCTTTGTGAACCTTCGGCTTCGTTCAGTCTCTCTTCGTTTAGCTTCAATGACATTGAACGCATTGTGCATTGTGTTCTCTCTCTCTTCGTTTCTTTCGATCAATGTGACCGCTCTTTACTCGACATTGAATGTAGTGAGAGCGGACAAAGCTCTCTGGTCTCTCTTGCACTCTGTCTCACTCTCTTTTCTCTCTTTGACCCATGCTTATGTTACCTTTACATTTTAACAAAAATCAGCATATTTTTCGTATTATATAGTCATAACGGAGGCAGAGCTTAGTGTAAAGTAAATGCAGTGTGTACACACACACGCACACACATGCATGTATTATTTTATTATATATACCCGATATCGGTGTGCCACTGATAACATTGCTAAAATGTTACCGAAATGGGGTGGAAAATGTGTTATTAAGGAAATATGTATTTATTTGTTTCGATATTTTGTTGCCAAATACAAATGCAACACAATGAATTCATATGCATTCAAATAGGGTCATTGCATGATAGATAATACTGCTGTTGCCATAGAAGGCGGCCAGAGGGGGTTGTAGTTGTGGTAGTAGAGGGTAGAGGGGGTTTGTCGATGAACATGGCATGCGACTATGCGTTATATGGTATTTGTTGTCAATAATGTTGTTCGAATTGTTGTTATTCTTCTTCTTGTTATTGTTGCTGTTGTTGCTGTTGTTGTTGTTGTTGTTGTTGCTGTTGCTGTTGTTGTTGTTGTTGTTAGTTTTGTTTATTGAGTTGCCGTTTTGTTTGCAATCAGCGCACCAAAATGCATAACATGACGCCTCTGCTTGTACAGGGGCGTGCGGAAAGACTGTCTGAGTAAGGAGAGGGGGTTAGTGTTGTGTATTCGATTTGTGGAAGGGAGGATAGGGGGGGGGGGGAATGAGCATACAACAAATTAGCATATTTGTACATAGCGGCAACAATTTTATTTGCTTCCAATGGACATGTGCATGTGTGTGTGTGTGTGTGTGTGTGCGTGTGTGTACGTGTGTGTCTGTCTCTGTGTGTATGAGTCTGTCTTTGTGTGTGTGTGTGTGTGTGTCTGCTGTATGTAATATAAATATTTAAACTTGATTTTGTGCATAGAATTGTTGTTATTGTATATGTATGTGTGTCTTGTCTCTCTCTCTCTCTCTGTTTCTGTCTATTTGGTTGCCTTTTCTCTTTCCCTTTCTATTGCTCTTCCTGCTATCTCTTTCAATTGTTGTTCCTCTTGCCATTGCTTTTGTTTTTTTTTGTCTTTTGCTTTTGTTTGTGTAGCCATCGTTGGTTATTAACTTTGTGCAATTCTATTTGCATTTCTATTTATTGTTTGTTTTATTTTATTTATTTTTTTTTTGTTTTGTATTTTTTGTATTTTTTGCTGTTTATTGAGTGAAATATTTGTCATATTTGTGCAGTTCAACGATGTGCACAAAGTTCTTTAAGCAAAAGCAAAAGCAACAAAGCAAAAGCAACAAAAAGCTTCCTTGCGCCTCAGTTGGCAGCCAAACGAAGCGTTGCCATTACGCTCCTAGATACGCAAGCGTTGCCAGACTTTCACTTTGACACTTCGAGTGTCCTCACACTCGCTCTCTTGCTCCCACAACCCCCCTAGCTCTTTCTCTCGCTTTAGCTGTGTTTTTCCTACAACAAAAACATTTTGCAATTAGCCATTTTTGTTGTTGTTGTTGTTGCTGTTGCGGCGTTTATTTCTGGCCTAATTATTGGCCTAATCACAAATACATCAGGCAAATTGGTTACCGCCCCGAAGGCTACATGCTGCAGCATATTAATTGAAATTTACTTCGTTTATTGTTGTTGCTCTGTTTGTCCATAAACAAAAATATATATGTACATACACATGTGCATTAAGTGTGTGTAATGGCACACCATATATGCTACACTGAAAGAAATGAATGTACACAAAAGACTATCAAGGGTAGCTATGGATATAGCCAGAAATCAAGCTAACATATCTTATGTCAAGAAAGTACCTCAACTGTGTTAATAAAACACATACACTTTCCATTTAATCATCCAAATTTATTTCGACGCCTTCAAAGTAGTCCCCATTAGAGGCACAACAAATATGTCAGCGATTCTGGCAGTCTTCAAAACATTTCTCATAGGCGTTTTCCGGGATAGCCCCCAAATCCCTTGTCGAATTTAGTTTGATGTCTTCAATGGTTCTAAAACGGGTTTCACGAAGCTTGAGCGAGAATTTGAGTCGAGGAAACAAAAAGATGTCGAATGGGGTTAAGTCTTTCGAGTACGGAGCTTTTTCAATGATATTTATGGAGTTTTTCACCTTGTATTCGTTCACAATGGTAGCTCGATGCTGCTGCGCGTCGTTGTTAAGAATCCTCGAGTTGTTTGCCCCCGAATCCAATCTCTTTTTCCAATTCTTTCACCAAAACCCCCAAGTACGGTCAAGTAATACTTCTTATTGACCGTTTGTCCCTGTGGCACGAGCTCATTATGCACTAGATCCTGAATATTGTGAATTAATCCAGTCTCTGTACTTTCTTGAAAGAAAGGGTATTTATTTATATATCATTATCATTTCTATCGCTTGCTATATGGTATAAGTATTATATGCACATCTTTAGACTTTTTGTCATTCATATATATATTTCTATAGCTAAAATTTCTCTCAGTGTATCGATAATGTTGTCGTTTATGTGTCGCCTAAACCCATAATTGAGTCGTTTTTGTGCTTGGAACTAGCAAAAATTAGCAAACAATATAGCATAGTTATTTGATTTCTTATTTGTTTGTGCAAACTAAACAAATAAATTTCGTAATAATTTCGTATAACCATTGTTATTTTCGGGATAAACAAATACTTTAGTCACTTGATTGCTAAAATATAATTATTAATGTTTGATTTATTTATTTGTTTGTTTTATGTGTGTTTTCTTTAGAAGAGCGTTAATTAAGTTAAATTTAATTAAATTAAAGCTTTAAATATTTAAATGCCAAATTTATTACTTTATTTTGTTAGAGATGCAAGTTTAGTGTTGAAATTAATTCAATTTTGTATTTAAAGGGTATTTTCTAGTTGAGTTATGCAAAGCAAATAGAAAATATCGCTAAAATCTTTCGATTTTGCATTTAAATTGCCTTAAAAACTTTCCAATTAAATGGTGAATATGAATGGAATTCACACACAAACACACACGCTCATACACTCATACACACTCATACACTCATATTCATAAACATCGCGTATGTAGAGAATATCCATAGTGCTATTGGGTAACCACATGAGAGTTTTTAGAGGGTGTTTGTGATTTTAAAAACAAATATCAAAATGCGACAGAGAAATATTCACGCATTGGGCAACACTCGACACTCAACACTCGATTCGAACATTCAAACGAACACTAAAACACTCAAACACTCATGTAGAGCCATTCATATTGCATTGCTTATATGAAATGTAATCATTGCCATTTTGTATGCCATGTGAATTAGTTAACTTCAGTACACACTCATACACTCACACACAAATATACATATAATTTATATACCACCCACAGACGAAATTACCCATATGTATGTATTACCACACACAGACAGACAGAGAGACAGACGAATGGGGGGACAGACAAACAGAACTACACACAATTATGTTCCACGTGGGTTTGGGAAAGTTTTCGATCTCAGCTGCAGTAGCTGTAATAAATTTTGTGGCTATACAAAATGGCGGCGTTTGCCATTCCGCCATTCCAACATTCCACCATTTTGCCATTCGCATTTGACCAATACAATACAATACATTGGGGCGGCACACGGAAATAATTCAAGGACCGGAATCGGAATCGGAATCGGTGTCGCAGTTGCTAGTGGTAGCAACCAGTAGGCGGCAGTTTGTAGTTCGGTTGCATTCGACTCTCGATACACTGCAATTCAAAAGAAATATTTACAAAATTAATGATTTTTGTATTTACAAGAAACCCAGGGAATTAATGATATTTTTGTAGTGAAAAACTTGAAAAAATTAATATTTTTGTAGTTGAAAAAAAAAACCCTTAAGAAATTTATTGATATCTAGTGAAATTCATCTTAGATTGTCAATAAAAAAATATTTAAATTTGTTAAATATATTTATATATATATATATTAAAATAAAAAATTTATTTGTTACAGTTAAAAAAAAACCCAAAGCAGTTAATAATAATTTGATATTTAAAATAAATCTTAATGAAATGTATTGATATCTAGTGAAATTGAATTGCATTGGACTGTCAATACACTGCAATAAAAGAATATATAAATTTGTTAAAAATGTTTAAAAAAATTTATATTTTTGTGTTTAAAAAACCTTAATTAAATTTGATTTTTTAGTAGTTAAAAACCCTAAAAACTTTGTTATATTTTAATAGTTTAGGTACCTGAAAGAAATGTATTGATATATAGTAAATCTGTGATATGTGGGAAGAGAATTTTATAATAATACAATAATATATTCCTTATAAATTTGTTAATTTATAATTATTTATATTATCAAACAAAATTTGGTTTATAAGAGAGAATTCAAGGATTTTATTGGCTCTAACTTTTAAGATCCATTACAAATGGAAATCGCAGAAAAAATGTTGTTAATTCTATGGAATCTAAAGTAAATTCTCTCAGTGCTGCAGTTATAATAATAATATGCTTATCAGCGTGCCATAAAATGAGTCTCAACCTGGGTGAACTCCACTTCACTCCGTTCCGCTCTGCACCACTTCACATGCCATGCTACAGCACTCCAGTCGTAACCACTCGACGCGATTCAATGCGTTGTGACTCGACGCACTCTCGATAGTGTTTTGGCTGGTGTTATAGGTAGTACTTTCCGGTCATAACGGTAGTTTGGTTTATCGTTAGTATGGGCTGGGCGTGATGGTAAAGGTTGGGGTAGGTTGGTGTTGTGTATAGGATGGTGGAGAGGGGGTTGGGGAGGGGTGGTTGGTCCATGGCGAACCGCAACAAGCGTGTGGCAATAAAATTGTTATTTTTGCGATTTATTATTAGAGTGCATTTGGGGTTTTTGCGGCCTCACGGCCACAAAATGTAGTCGTAATTGTGCGAGCAACGCATTTTGGCATTAAATTATGGGGTGTTAGTTTTATTGATTGTGCGAACGGGATGGCAATACGAAAGAACCAGGAAAAACCCTGAGAGAGCTGCTATTACCTAGCATAGAGCTCCACTAAATTCTCCATCTCTTTTCTTTACTTTCTCTCTCTCTCTCTCTCTCTCTCTCTGTCTCTCTCTCACACTGAGTACATGTCTGCATTCATCTCTGTCCATTATGTATGTCTGTCTGTCCTGGTGTCCGATTGTGACTTGATTGAGTGGTGCTTGGTTTTTTGGTGGGGGATTTTCGCTCTGTGGTGTTTGATTGCTTGTTAGGTTTTTGTTATTTTTCGATTTGCTTTTTCGCCTCTGTGCAAATTAAATACAATTGCCCCCAGGCAACTCACACACACACAGACACACACTCTTCACAATAATGACAATCACACACACAGGCGAAAGAGTAAGAGTGAGAGAGAGATGGAAACACTTATGCATACATATATCCGCTTACATATTTATGTTTTTATCGTTTGCAAAATTTGTGTGTGTTTTCTGTTTTTGTTTATGCTTTATTCAAACAATTAGTCGACCGAAAACGGATGCATAACTGGCCATAGCTTAGAGTATGCCATGGGTATGGTATGGTATGGTATAGTACTGCTATCATTATATCATTTTATAGTATGCAGCATTTAGTATGCAGTTTGTTCCTCTTGTTGTTGTTGTTCTTGTTGTTGTTGCCCCCGTCGCGCGTTTAATAGGCGTAACGCATATTTTATGTGCCCAAAATGTAGCACTAAATTAGCATAAGCCTCAGCCTGTAAATATTATGCCAGGCCATGGCATTTGTGCCTATCTATCGCCTTATTAAAATTGCATTTTACTCCAATGTTGGATGGTATATATACGAATAAAGTCGATCGATCGTATGGCATAGGTTGAGCTGCAACCTCTATAAATCCAGTTTAATACCGGTATAAATTATTTCCTTTAACTTGATGCAATTTATAACAATTTATGCTTACCAACTGCAATTAAGTATTCTTTCAATACATTTTTAAAATTCTTAAAAAAAACAAGAAAAAAGAAATTAAATAAAAATTTTTGTTGCGCTGAAAAGTGTGCTACATTTTTTAAATTTCATTTCAATTGCATTTGATATTCCTAATTGTTAGTAAATTATGCATAAATATATTATATATTATAAATATATTATGTATACATATCTATAACTGTTGACTGCATACTTTTTTAATGTAAAATTTAAAAGTATTTGCCATTTAGCCATGCCAGATCAACCTGAAATTGCCAACAAAAAAAAAGCAGAAAATCCAACAAAATGTTGCTCTGGTCTAAGCTGACATTTAATGCCACGCATATAAATAGCTGCGAATTTTGCGGCATTTAAATTGTCGACAAAAATAACCAGAGTGAATTGCTTAAAGTAATCTTAAGTGGGTTTTGTGGCATGCAAAAAAAAACAACAACAACAACAAAGAAAAAACGCCGTTTGGTTTTATAAGCATGAAATGTGCACAACCAGCGCAATGTGACAATAAAAACCTCATAAAAATGTATTAACCGTGCCCAACAGAAGCCGGCTAACATATACACCAACACACAACATTCATACACACACACACACACACTCACTTCACACTCACATTCACTCACATACGCACTCAAACACACTCACATGTGACAGAGCTCCATGGCTGCAAAATGGACTCAAAATCTACGACAAGCCCAATTTTCGCAATTCGTTTTGCTTTCGATATTCGTTGTTGCTGCTTCTGCTGCTGTTGTTGTTGTTGTTATTGTTGTTGTTGTTGTTGTTGTTGCAAACAGCTGGCAACTTGCGCCTTGCTGTGTGGCAGCTGCAACTTTTGCCAAAACTGCTATAGCTACAGCTGCCACTCGATGCGGCACATCAAAACTCTTTGCGGGCGCTACATCAACTTCAAGTTGAAGTTGAAGCAGAAGCAGAAGCTGAAGTTGAAGTTGAAGTTGAAGTTGAAAAGCTGTCGCAGCATTTAGAACGAAGCGAGAGGCCTCCAGGCCTTCAGGCCTCAGGTGTTATCAACATCGTCATCATCATCATCATCGGCAGCATCAGCATCAGCAGCGGCATCGATACCGTTGACATTTGCTGCTTTGTAAGAGAGAGCAAATGAGAGACAGAGTGAGAGAGGTAGAGAAAGATTGAGAGAGAGAAGTATAGAAAGAGATGGAGAGAGAAGTAGAGAAAGAGCAAGAGAAAGAGGGAGGTAGAGCTAGAGAGTATGAGGGGAAAGAGCACTCAAACAAATGCCACCCACTTGCTCGATATACACTTGAAATCTGTCGCCTTCTCACACACACACACACACACACACACACATTGACTGACTGAATGTGTGTGTGTGTGTGTTGTCCCATTGCAACAAATCGTGCCGACTTTCAGCAATTGAAATGCGAGTTGCCTTCACTTTTCGCTTTTCTTATTTCCATTTTTTTTGTTTTTTGCTTTATTTTTTTTGGCTTGTTTCGATTTTGTCCTCTTTTGCCATTTTTAATTTGTCACTTGAAGCAAAAGTTACCAAAAAAACAAAAAAAAAAAACTTGTGCCTTGTCAGTTGACGCGTTGCACCATAGTTTCTCATGTTGTTTGCTTGTATTGGCTGCCGCCACGCCCTCCCCGCCCCCATCCTTTTGCTGTCTACGTATTCGGACAGCTTTAATTAAAAGCAAGTGTTTGCAATTGCTATCATTGAATAGAAAATTGGAACGGAATAGTTTCAACAGAACTTTAACATTATCAGTTTATAGCTTTCTTTACGTTAACAGCTAAAGAGAAAGCCAATATACAAACACAAACACACATACACACATATACAGGAAGTTATCTCTCTTTCTCTCTCTCGCTCCCTCTCCCTCTCTTTTTCTTACTCTCTTGCTTTCTCTTTTCAATTAGGTTAATGGTCTAATCACTTAACTTTTGCTCTGTTATGTTATTTTTAACTCAATTCATTGAAATAATCAATTGAAAGTTTAATTTAAACATAGCAACTGTACCACTTAACAGCGCCTGTTAACTTAACAGAGGCTAACAAGCAAGAAAATAAGCTGTTGCTTAACAGAATGACTGAATTCTGAATGACTGAATGAGCTTACAGCACTGTTGTTCAGTCGATGCTTACTTAACAGCCCTATGGAAATGTAATGTTGATAAGCATGCATGCTAATGTTCTCTTAACAGCATTATGTTAACTTAACAGATCAAGTATCCAAAGCGATAGTAAGATTAACAGAATATGTTATGCTGTTAATGTAACAGTTTCCTATCTGCTTGATATTCTCTTCCTCTGTTAACATTGTCTTGTTAACGTAACATATATAACTTAACAGAGATAAGTATTCATATCGAATGACTGATTAACAGAATCTCTTACGCTGTTAACGTAAGCTCTTTGGCGTTCTCTTGCTCTGTTAAAAGCTTTATGTTAACTTAACAAATTGATTGCAGAAGCAGCAAAGGGAATAAATGATTTAAAAAATAATTGTTAATCTGTAAAACTGTAAAAATGTAAATGCTTTCGTTTTATGTAATGATTTTAAAAAATATATTATAATGCAGTAATGGGCCATGCAATCTATATAGCTTTAAACGTTTTATCATATTATATGCATCGTTAGTTTTATAGCAAGTATGGGTGTGTGTGAGTGAGAGAGAGAGTGTGTGAGAGAGAGAGTGTGTGTGAGAGAGTGATAGAGTGTGTGAGAGAGAGAGAGAGAGAGTGTGTGTGAGAGAGAGAGAGTGTGAGAGAGAGTGTGTGAGAGAGAGAGAGAGTGTGTGAGAGAGAGAGAGTGTGTGAGAGAGTGTGTGAGAGAGGGATAGAGTACGTGTGTGTGCAAGTGTGTGAGTTTTCGAATGATTGCATGGACGGATGAAGAGAGAGAAAATGTGAAAAACTATCTGGGAAAGCGGAGTGTAAATTAACCTAAATCACATGTAAGCCGCTTGTCATACAACGTTCTTAGAGCATATTAAAAAACGCTGAGAAGAGCGGCTACAAGTTGACAGCATGAACCTCACACACACACAAACACCCTCACACACACACACACGCATAACAACTCATATAAGCTGTAGCCTTCTCACTTGCACTCGCATTGCATATACGTATATATGCATTATATAGAAGCTTGAACTGACTCACTATCTGATTCACTCTTTGACTCTCTCTGACTCACTGTATCTGTCTCTGTCTTATTTTTTTTTTGTTTGCTTTGTTGTTGTTGCAGATGATGTACTATTCTCACGTCGTGGCCGTATGGGACGCATTGTGAGTCCGCGTCACACACTTCCGCCGAATACAACATGCACGTACCACTTTCACGGATATCCTGGTGACCTGATTTGGTTATCGTTCACCAGTTACAATCTGCAGATACTCCAGCAGGCGATACACGACAACAATACGCTGGGACGGGTGAGTCTACTGTGCACATAACATTTCAGAGTAACTTCTATGCACCTATCTCTATCATACACACACATGCTCTATCCATCTCTCTCCACTCTTTCTCTATCTCTCTCTCTCTCTCTCTCTGTTATAGACTCTGTCTTTCGCTTCATCTAGTCTTTCGCTTGGTTTGAGAGGTTGGGAAGTTTGTCACAGTTTTGCATAAATGCATAAAATATACTCATGTGTATATACACATGTGTGTGTGTGTGTGTGTGTGTGTGTATGTGTCAATGTGTATGTGTGCATGTATGGCCCTACGTATAGGGAACTCTGTTCACAGCATCCGAGTTGTTTGCATTGTGTATGCGTTTAAAACGCTTCGCGTTCTATGCCAACGGCTGATTTCACTTGCCTTTCCTTTTGTCTCTACTTCTACTCTCTCAAACATCTGCACATCTTTCAATACTCATCGCATATTGTGCACTGAACGAAAATGAACTCTAGGTTAATGCCCATAACAAGTCAAAGTTATTGCAATTTCAAACACCATTTATATGCGCTTAAATGCAAAAGTTCATTAAAAGCTTTAATTATGATTCGATTTTAACGATCGATTTGATATAAGAACTATAAAGCTGTTCATTTAACATTATGGAAACGAACTAACAGTGCAATGTTGCTAGAGAAGAGGTTTTATGTAGTTAACAGAGCTGTTTTGTCTATTATCTTAACATAACTAGTTAATCAATAATATTCATTGTTCTCTTAGCAGTAGAAACCCTTTGCATGGTCAAAGAAAGCGCACAGAAATGAACTTTGTCCTAGTTAACAGAGCTGTTATGTTAACTTAACAGAGCTGGTCAGCAAGCGCGGCTAAAGAGGCAATAGAAACATTCAAATTTATAGGAACTAACTAACAGCGCACTGTTAACAGTAAATAGCTTTTGCGAAACGTATGTAATAAGCCTCTATTAATTAACAGCGCAATGTTAGCTGTGTCTGTTAACAGAGCTAGAGTTAAATGTTATCATAACCGAAATTAGTCAGCTAGCAGAGCGTTTTATAGCACCTCAAATAAATAGAAATTAAATGTATAACTATCAAATATAATAATTGCAATATTTATATTACTTAGTTAAATTTTTATAGATTTTATAAAATGTTGAAAAATTAATAAATTCAGCGAATATATAAAATTTTCGTGGTTTTATGCTTTTAACAGTGTAGAATTGCCATTGGTGTCAGTCGAGCGACACTTTGTATTCGCGCACCCAATTAGAATATGTAACAAAGGCAAATACACAAACACACACACACACAAACACACACACACATACACATATGCATACACACACATATTTAGTGTTATACACTGAAAATTTATAATTAAGTGAAATCTGCAGTGTCCCTTCGTTGGCATATTGTTACAGTGGCCAAAAAAGATTTCGACACACTCGTCGCTAACTTTTTCGCTTTGAGTTTTTCGCTAAAATTCAGCGTTGCTCGCTGCGGGCTAACAGAAACTGCGTCAAAATGCGACAAAGAGCAACAACAATGAGCAACAACAATGATGTGCAACAACTATGGACGCTACTGTAGACAATAAAGAGAGAGAAAAACATCAACAGTAGCAACAGCAGAAGCAGCTGTAAGACACCAAAGACACATAGCAAAGACAACAACCTCGAACACCCCAATCTCTCTGGCTCCCTTTCTCTGTGTTTTAGTCTTCCTCTCTCTTTCTCTCTTACTCTTTCTTCCTCCCTCTCCCACTCTCTCTCTTTCACTGTCTCTTTCTCGTTCTCCAATTCTTCTTTGTGTCGTGCGCATTTTTAATGTGCGTTTCGCTGGCTGTGTCTAACGGACTGTAAATTGTGTCAAGGTAGAAAGATATAACTGCAACTGCAACGGCTACAGTAATGGCAAAAAAAGAACTACTAAGTGCATGCATAACGAATGGCAGAGAGAGACAGAGAAAGAGAGAGCGGGAGAGGGTCACTCGAGTGCATTGGTTAAACAGTGCAACAGGAGCAGAGGCAAAAGCAGAGCGTAGAATGTAGGCAGAGGCAGAAGCAGAGGCAGGAGCAGAAGCAGAAGCAGTGGCAAAGGCAGGCAGAGGTAGAGGGAGAGGCAAAGGCAGAGCAGGCCCTCAGTCGAACCTAAGCAATAGAATGAAATTTATGTTTTAAAGGCGGCAATGCGCATTTCATGCATACATTACCGCTAACAGCAGCAGGACACACAGACAGACAGACAGACGAACCGACAGACAGACAGACAGACAGTTTTATGCCATAAATTGCAAGTGGATGGGACTAAAGTCAACGAGTGGGACAAAGTGCTTAGTGATAAACGTGTTAAACGTTTATGTAGGTCTAAAGAGAGTGAAAAAAAAACTTTAACAGATGCCTGGCTATGTTAGCATTAACATAGGACTGTTAAATGTAATATAAGAAGGCAAATGAATGGTCTACAGAGCACTGTTAAAAGACGGAAAATGTAAAGCTTTTACATTTCATAGACAGAATATAATAGTTTTATAATTAGTATAAAGATTTAGAATTAATCAAATTCCTTCATCAAAAAGAAATTAAAAACTTAAAAAATTATAATATTATATTATAATTTTGCAGTAAAAACATGTTGCAGCTTTAAAAGCTTTTTGAAGAGCTTTTGAATTGAATGACATTAGACGAACATTGATTAAATGTAAATAACAAGACACATGCCATTTCTTAGTAGGATCTACTTAATATTAAGTTAGTCTGTGCAACGTTAAGTACCTCAGATGTAATTCCACAGATAAAACACACTGCGAGAAAGGAGGATAGACAGATAAATGAAGAAAAATAGAGAGAGAGAGAAGAAAACACTTTGAAAGACGTTAGAGATTAAGCTAAACTTCGTGTAAGAATTTCCACAACTTTTTCGTTGTATTTTGTCCTTTTTTTTGTTCTCCTTCGTTTTTTGGTTTTGTCAGCTTTGTCAGCTCTTTGCCCGTTTGTTTTAACACATGCTTCATCAATCTACTCATCCACTTGCTGCTTCTGTGCTGTTATTAGGTTGACTTCACCTTCGCTTGACATATAAATTGCCGCAACTTGTGCAACTTTTTTTTTTAAATTTCTTTTCGTTTTTTATATATATATACCCAAGTCTTCATCTTCTCTTTCTTTTCGTGTGCTGTCTAGACGGCAAAAAAAAAAAAAAATAATAAGTAAAGAGGAAACACCTAATTTATTTGGCAAACAGAGTTTTCAAACACTTGAGCAACTGTTCAACCATAAAATACCTAAAAGAACAAACAGACAACAGCAAAAGCAACAACAACAGACGAATATCAGCAACAACAACGGACAGATAACAGCAACAACAACAGACAGATTACAGCAACAGCAACAATAACATTCAAGTAACAGCATCAATTAATTTCTGTAAAATCCCAATGAAGAAACAGGGAATTAGTACGTCATCAACACGAAAATTAAAATGCTCTTGAGCAACTCGTTCAGGTTTTTCTTGACACCGCAATCAGAACTCCACTTCTCTCCCAAGCGTTTTTATTTTTCTATTTTGCAACACTTCATTAAAGGGTATACACTGCTGCATAAGCAAGATTATAATAGAGTATTCACTGCTGCATTTACTGATTCATATATCTATCTATTCATTAGGAATGATTAAAAAATATATATTAATCTATTATTCAATAATATGAATAATTTTAGCATTGCGATTACTTACTTCGAATCGATTAAATTCAAATTTATAGGACAATTATCGATTAATTTGCATCATATGATTAATCGTACCCGTCCCTACTTTTCATTACACTCCTTCGATTCGATTAAATGGAAATTTATAGTACAATAATCGATTAATTAACATTATATGATTAATCGAGCCCGTCCCTACTTTTCATTACACTTCTTCGATTCGATTAAAGTGGAATTTTTAGGATAATAATCGATTAATGCGCATCATGGTGCCTTCCCAACTCTTCAAGTTCCCTTTATTTCTCATTCAATCATTCTGTATTTTTCCATTTGAGCACACGCGACTGTAGCTTGTTTGCATCTAGGTTTTGTTTTATTATCGTTTCTATTTTATTTTATTTATAATGTTTTCGTCTCTGTTTCATCTTTATCTATTTTTCTTTCATTTTTTTTTTTTTTTTTTGATTCAATGCAGTGTCCGTGTCAATTGCAGTTGCCTCTCACCTGTGCTATATACTTTAAATTGTAAAAGACAAAAAAATCAAAAGCTGCCAGAAGCATTAAAAAAACAACAAAAAACAAAAAACAACAAAAACAACAACAAAAACAATAATAACAACAACAACAGCAGCAGCAGAAAAATCAACAACAGTAAAAAACAACAAGAAAAAACTTTGCAGAGTAACACCAACGCACTGTAAACCCCCCTCCGCCCCCTACTTTGTGCCTGTTCTCCGCCTCTGTATCTAGCCAGTGGCACAATAAAAAGTGACAGAACAAAAATATGTGTAAAATAAAACATGGACATAGTGACAGAGGGAAAGGGCAGCAGCAGCAGCAAAAACAGTTCATGAATTTTGTAACAGCAACAAAAGCGACAAGAACAAACAGCAGGTAGAACAACAACGACAATCAACACTTGCTGCCAGAGTGAGAGCGAGCGTCAGAGAGTGAGAGTGTAAGCGAAAAGAGAGGACGAAAGAGAGAGGGAGAAAAGAAGAGGGAGTAAGTAAGAGAAGGGAAGGCGGGAAGAAGGGAGAGCGTAAGCTCAGGGGCAGCTTCTCAGTTTTTAGTACGTGGGTGGCTTGTCGTTTTTTAGAGTAGCGCAAGCAACAACAAAAACAACAACAACAGCAACAAAAGGAACAACAGAAAAACAGCAAACAGAAAATATAAAATGTAAAATGTAAAATAAAAGTAAGTTGGAAGGGAATTTGCACAACAACAACAACAAAAACAAGCGAGAGGCAAACTTTTTAAATTAAGAAGCAAAGTTAAAATTCCAAACGGACAAAAAAAATATATGTACAACAGTTAGTAAATGTAAAGTGTGCTAGAGTGAAGGAGAAAGATAGAGTAAGAGTGAGATTGAGAGAGACAGGGAGATTGAGTGAGAGAGAGAAATTGAGAAGAGAGAGAGAGAGAGAGAGCATAGAAGGCAAGAGAGCACACAGTGTTTCAACATTGGCAGATTGCAGAACAATGTAAAATAAAAACCATTACGAATAATACGCAGACATTTATGAGAGCCAAACATATGCACACGCACACAAACACACACGCATACTCACGCACACAATCACACTCTCAAACACAGTCACAATCACACTCACACGCCCACGCACACGCACACGCAATGCTGACATTTGGCGGTGTTGTTGTTGTTGCTGTTATTGCTGTTGCTTTTGTTGTTGTTGTCCTCATGATGAACTACGTGCAAAATTAGGAAGAGATCTACGTGTGCATTGAAATGAGAGCAGATGAAAGCGCGAGAGAGATAGAGGGAACTCCTACGGAGAACAAGAAGCGAGAGAGAGAGAGAAGGAAAGGAAAATGAGAGAGAGAGAGAATGAAAGAGAGTGAGAGCGAGGGCTGCACAGAAACTTAGGCTTACAGCAAAACCAATTTGAAGTCACTTAGCAGCTTAAAAAGTTCACTTGAAACTGTCATGCGGTTCCTATTGTTGCTCTCTTTCTCTCTCTCTCTCCCTCTCTCTGTATCTCCCTCTCTCTGTATCTCCCTCTCTCTCTCTCTCTCATTCTCTCTTTGTTGTTATGAGCAAAGAGAAGTGTAGAGGCAAAGAAGTAGAGAGGAGAAAAGTAGAAGAGAGGAGAAGCTTGGCAAGTTCATTGTGTGAAATTTTCTAATGTATGCATATGATTTTGATGCGCTGCGTAAGTAGTGCAAAGTCAATATGGGAAAGTTTGATTGCGAATGCAATAATCTAGGGGAAATGCTGCTAAAAGGTAACAGTGGAAAAAATGCAGTAAAATAAATTTATGAACAAAATATAAATAAAATAAAATAGAAGATAAATAATCTACTGAAAATTAAATAATGTTTAATGAAATAAAATAAATTAAAAGTATTATACTAAATGTATCAAAATATATATTAAATAAATTAAATATATCAAATTAAAATAAAATAAAAATAAAATTCATAATTACAAAATTTAAACTATTATTTAAATTAAATTAATGAAAAAAAAACATAAAATTATAAGAAATTTAGTAAAATATATAAAAAAGCAATATATAGTAATACTAAACGAAATAATATAAAGTGAAATAAAACAAAATAATGTAAAAACAAAAAAAAAAAAATTAAAGCAAAGGAAATGAAATAAAAATTAAAATAAAAATACAAAATATAAATAGAAATAAAAATTTGATGTAGTAATTATAGCTTTAATAAACTAAAAAATGTTTAAAAGCTTTTCAAAATAATAATCTTAGAATAAAATGCATTATTTGTATATAAAGTGTAAAGGAAGAAATATAGAATGGAATGGAATAAACATAATGAGACACCTAAGCCAATGAAGCCCCAGGCAGCTTCAAGCCGCTCTCTCTCACTCTCTCTCTCTCCTTCTTCCCTCTCTCTCTCTCTCTCCCTCTTCCCTCTCTCTCTCTCTCTCTGTGTGTCTCTCTCGCATTCTCTTCAACTATAGAAGGCGCCCCCTGTTGGGCGTCTGAAGCACTTTGTGTGCCTGGAAGAGAAGCCACAGCTGTTTGTAACTGTCTCTTTCATTATTAACACAGTCAACAATAATCACTGCCTAGTCACGAGAATAAACGAAAAACATTGCAAACAGGCGTCTAGTAAAAATATTTAATGCCTGCAAACAGCGTGTTGAAGCAGCAGCAGAAGAAGAAGAAGAAGAAGAAGCAGCAGCAGCAGCACACGAAGATGCAAAAGGAAATGAAAGCAAAGCAATGAGAAGTGGCAAGTAGGGAATGGGAAATGGCAAGTAGGAAGTGGGAGAATGGGATTGGTGAAATGGCAAGAAGGCGTTACACATACAAACACTAAGAGAGAGGGTGAGAGAGGGAGAAAGGGGAAGAGAGAGAGTAAGAGTGAGGAAGATGGAGGAAGATGGAGGAAGAGAGAAAGAGATAGAAAGAGAGAGAGAGAGAGGAAGAAAGTGGAATAGAGAGAGGGAGAGAGATAGTGAGAAAAGGAGATAGCGACAGAAAAGAGAGAAGGAGAGAGAGAGAGAGTGAGCGAAAAAACAACATGAAAACATGACAAGAGCAGTGACAAAAACGTGAAAAGACAAATAACTCACACTTGCGCCAAGGAAGGGGGAGTCCTTCCTTCCTTCCTTCCTTCCTTCCATCCCATCCACGCTGTTTTTCTTTCGTTCTTCTTTTTATCACTGTCATTTGCTTATGTTTGAATATGTGACATATGACAAACATGAAGAAAATGAAACAGTGCGAACGGATGAAGAAGAGGAAGAAGAAGAAGAAGTGAGTACAACCGGGCACAAGGAAGTGGAATTTATTAACACCGATGAAAGAATGCGAACAGGCAACAACAAGATAAACAAAATGGAACAACTAGCAACAACTAGGGCGAAAACAACAATAAGACAAACGGATAGACAGCCGGACAGACCAATAAAGGAAGAGGTGTCAGAATGAGCAACCAAAGCAAATCATGGAAAAATGTGCAACAACAACCAAAAAAAATAACATAGTTTACTGCTGCTTGTTAGGGCATTAAAAAAGGAGTGCGAAGTACACTTGAAGAAATTGTACACTCGAAAAAATTATACACCAGAAAAAATGAACTAATGAATTATAGTAATAGTTGCCATGTAATGAAATAGTGAATTTATGCTGCGTTGAATTGTAATTTAAAAAGAAAACAGCGAAAAAATTGCATCTTTAGTACATTAACATTTCTCTGTTAACTTAACATAGGCAATAACATAGCGCCTTGTTTCCGCTCTATAGTGTGAGAGCTTAGTTAAACGCATATTTGTTTTTCATTTTGTTATTTGCACAAACAGACACACACACACACTCACACACACTCACACATACACAGGGAGAAACATATTGTGAAAAGCGAAATGAAAGAATAACAGAAATTGTTTGTCTCTATACTACCGATACAGTAAACATTTTGTTGATGCTCCCCTTTGTTCTGTTCTCTATGCATTCTCAGAGCGATCTGCCACCTTGGATAACACGTTTGCGTATGTGGGACAGTTATGGCACATATTTGCCCATTAAATCGACCAGTGCAACCACAGGACAACCGCCACCACCGCCCCCAGTTGCATCGTCGGCGGATGGGGGTAAACCGACGTTATTGAATCAAAGCAACTACGTCAGCTATTACTATAGTGCCAGTAATCCGAAACTGAATCGCAACTTGCGTGTCAATATTGACAATGCCTGGAATCCGGTCGATACGTACATCTATGGGCCCACTCAGTCCAGTGTGTTCAATCAAGAGAACAAGTACAGTGGGTATCAGGGTGGTGCCTCGGGTGGTGCTATCCCTGGTGGTGGCCCTGGTGCCAAACCCTTTGGTGGCATTAAGGATAGTCTCAACTACATTTCCGGCAGTAAAATGGGACGCGATAATTCGGGCATTTCAGCTGCTGCTGTGGTCAGTGCGGATAAGAACAGCCAGACTTCGGTCTCACTAATGAGCACCAAGGGCAAGCGACGGCTCATGCTCGAGATCTATGACTATGAGACGCCCAAGCTGTGCGATCATACAGGCATTGGCAGCGGTGTCAGCGGTAGCAGCGCCATCATGGGTGGCAGCAAGCATCGTCCATGTAGTCCACTGGAGAGTTATGTCAGCACGGGCAGAGATTTGGTAAGATGGCAAAAATTATTAATTAATTACTATAGGAACTGTAATGTAAAGTATATTTCATTTATTACAATTTTTAATTCTTTACAAAATTGTTATAGCAACTTAACATATAGTTACGCAACTTCTGGTTCTGTACATTTTTGTCAAGCAAACTATTCCATTACTTCCATCAGTATGGAAATAGCCTTATTTCTATTAATCGTCCGGTCAGTGACCAAACTTATACCATTCTTTCAACGACCGGGTACCCGGGTACACATAGGGATCAGTCGGAATTATTGAATATATATTCTCGATCAGAACGAGTAGCCGAGTCGATTGAGCCATGTCCGGCTGTCCGGAGGTCCCTAATTCAGAAGAAAATCTATTAAAATCGAGGAAGGGGGCGTGGCAGACCCCACAAAGTATATATATTCTCGATCAGAACGAGTAGCCGAGTCGATTGAGCCATGTCCGGCTGTCCGGATGCCCGCTAATTCTAAAAATCGCTAAAAATCGACGAAATCGCCAAAATCGAGTAAGGGGATCGATTTACGATTTTAAACGATGAAATTCGGACGGGAGAGGGGGTAAATTTTGGCTCTTTCTCATCGAGTATATATACCTTGTGGGGTATGCCACGCCTCCTTCTGCCTCTTTTTTCGCTTCTTTTTCGGCCACCAAGAAATTTCGAGGGTGCACTAAGAGTATGCTGCATGAAAGACTCAAGTAGGAAGAAATTGTTGCCTGCTTTGGAGCTCTCGCTTTAAATATTCATTGTTTATTTTGATTTTTTTTTTTTTTTTTTGTTGTTGTATAAAGCACAATTTGTTTGAATTTAACTTAAGAAGAAGTGAGAGAGATAGAAAAAAGTGCTGTATTTTTTATATATTTTATTTTAAAAGGAGCTTCAGCAGGTGCAGCTGCTTTTAGGAGTGCCCAATTTGCTTTGGTCTGCTCCTTAGCTCGTCGCTTGCCACTTTTGGTGGTGCCGTTGGTGCTTTTGGTGCTGCAGCACCAATTGCCTGGCAACAACGCGAGCCAACAATTTTGGCACAGTGCAAATTCGTATTTGCTTTAAACTTGACAAAATTAATCAAATTAAACACTCGAGTGCATCGCCAGACGTGCACAAATAACGACAAACGAAGCTAGAGCAAAAGCTGAAGCAGCAACAGCAACAGCAGCACAAGCAGCAGGAGCTACAGTAGGAGCAGCAGAAGCAGCCGGAGCAACAGCAGGAGCAGCAGGAGCAACAGCAGGAGCATCAGAAATAGAAGCAAAGCCAGAAGCCAATGTGGAAGCATCCAAGTTGCCCACGGCGACTTCTTTGCCTGCTGATGGCAAAATTCAAATTTTGCCAAAGCATACACACGTATGCACACACACATACGCACAGTGAATGTGTGTATTTGACTATGTCATGTGTGTGTGTATGTGTATGTTGTGGTAGAGCGGGAAAATTGCTCGACACTAACTGCGGGCCTAGTAAATAAGAGGAGGACCGCAATAAGCTTGCTTAGCCTTTTTGAATGTCGCCAAATATGAACTGCAAATATTTTGATGACAAATTGAAGCTGCGCTTGCTACACTGCAAGAAATTTAACGTGCATATTAATATTATTTGAGAGACATGAAATAAATGGAATATATATAGAGACAACATAATAAAAGGACTATGATTGATAGATCATATAGTATTTATAAATTTATTTATATTTTTTATTTTAATGTTCAAAACGTTTTCAAATTATTTGTTTTTGACAAATTGAAGCTACACTGTAAGAAATTTTACGTAAATTTTAATGATAATTGAGAGGTGTGTTATAAATAGAATATATAGTAATAACATAAAGGAAGGAATATGATTATTTGATAGATATAATATTTTTATATTCATACTGTTCAAAACGTTTTCCAATCCATACATTTCGGGGTTTTTTAATTGAAATAAACATTATAAACTTAATAACAAAACCAGAAAAATCATACAATATTCACTGCAGTGTATTTAACATTAGTATGTATTCACTATTGGCATTTCATTTCCTTAACGCTCTCTCTCTCTCTCTCTCTCTCTCTGATTTGTTTTCCTGGTATTTTTGCAGAAACTGGAATTCCACACGCACACCGGCACTGCTCTCTTTCCGGCACAATTTGCTCTGAACTATGAGTTCGTCGACACGGAACAGGGCGGTGAGGCGTGGCTGGGTAGACGTGGCGAGGATCCAGTGCCCCCGCTGTGCTCGCGCGTCTTTCGAAAGCGCAAGGGCAACATTCAGGTGCCACGGAATGTGTTCCTCTATGGCCGAGGCGGTGCCAGGAATATAAGCTGTCTGTATCGCTTTGAGGCTGGCAGTTCGGAGCGGGTTAAGCTGGTGCTACACAACGTTTCGTTTGGTGAGGGCACAGCATGCACCACGGATTCGGATCTGCACACGGGCAGGCCGCGTTGCAATCAACTGGATCCAGAGGGTCGCATCACTGAGCTGCGTCTGTACGATGTACCCTTTCGGGATGTTAAGATACAGTTGGGCTGCTTTTGTGATAATTCCAGTGCCCTGTACAACAATGCACCTTTGACCTTTGTGTCGCATTCTCGTATTATGGAGCTATCCTTCACCGTTTCGAATTTGAACATTTCGGAGGATTTTGCCGATGTCTTCTTCTCGGCATCGTATGAGTTCAAACGTCAGCCGGAATGTCGTAAGCAGCTGAAGTTGAGAGGAGCCGGTGGCGAGGATGAACTCAAATATCCATTGAAGAGCGAAGATGCCGGCTGTGAGGGTCTCGCCTGGTTCGTTGAGTCACAAAATTCGGAACGTTCGCTCTTTGTGCAAACGTGGGGCACCTATCTGCCCGTTGATCCCACCTCGGAGGATGCCATGCGTTGCCATACGAAAAATCGTCTCATGGTCTACTCTGGCCGGCCACTCAAACCGATGCGTGTCGTCTGCCCGGCACAGAGTGGTCCCAGGCCCATGTCGCTGCACATATTCTCAGAGGATTGGACAAATGGACAGCCATTCTTTTTGAACAAGTAAGTGGCAAAAGGCAATGTGGATATTTTTTTTGCTGAAAGTGTCCATTAATCATTATATTAATATTGTAAGTGAAAGCAAATGTGATTTAAATGGGTTGAAGAGCTTTTATTCTATGCACTGAGGAAAAATTTCAAGTTCAATTGTATGGTCTATAGAAGACGGTATATATATTTCAACAAACCATACTTTCAATAAGTCATTCAAAGATATAGGAGCTTTAAGCTTTTTTTCGATGAACTTAAAGAAATTAAGCTTTATATTTAAAGTTTGCTATAACAGATAGTTCATAGTACAATATACTATACCAATGTGCTTTAAGCTTTTTTGTTAAAACTTGTATTTTTATAATTTAAATTGAGCTTTTAAAGAAAGAAGTTTATTTAAACAGTACTTTAACAGTGTATTTGAGCTTAATTCGAAATTGGTTGAGTTTTAAACAATGAAGAAGCTTTAACTTTGTGTGATTGTAAATTTTAAGTAATTCAAAATATTTAAAATAAATGAGTTTATAAATTAAATAAATTATTTAACTTTAGGAACTTTAAGCTCTGCCTAATCAGAAGCTTCACACATCCATTAAGTGAATGTAGTAGATTCAAATAGTGCACATTTATTTGAAGCTTATGAAGAGCTTTAACAGCTTTGCTGCTGCCATAAAACACAAAATAAATTATTGTTGCAGCTGTGTTGGCCAATTGAAAAGCTTCCTATATCACATGTGTTGTTGATCTCTTGTTGTTGTTGTTGTTGTATTTTTTTTACTGGTTAGCTACTATCAGTGTGGCTTTAACTTCATGAGTTGAAAAGCGCTCGATTAATTATCTAAAAGGCTCGACACGCTCATTAGTTGCCTCTGTCTGGCCAGGCAGTCTGACAGCCCTGGTCTCTTGGTCTCCTGGTTGTCTCGATGCCTAGCCGCTTTTCCGCTTTTCCACTTTTCCACTTTACCATTTTTCCGTTTTTCCGGCTGGCCACGCCTGCAGGCTGCGGACGCTGTCAATTACCCTTTTGGGTGTCATAAAAATATGTTTCCACATGGCCATATGTGTGTGTGTGTGTGTGTGTGTGTGTACTTTATGTTTGCACAGTATATATATATGTTTGTATGTGTTTTTTTTTTTTGTTGCGTTTGGCGACAAATTTGAGCTGCACTTGCACATAAAATTTAATGGCAACACGTTCCGAGCGGCAGCACAAAACTGACCAAAACGGAGTTCATTTTCATGGCACGCACCTTGAACATAAATTGCCGGAACAAACACATGGCACACAGCTCTTTGCAGTCTTGCCAATCCGCCCCAGCCAAATCCCCTTCATCCACCTGCCTACGCCCCTTTGCACTTTATCCCTCTCAAATGGACAATTTTGCATGCTTTTCAACATGTTCGCTGTCTTTCTCTTCATCTCTCTCTCCCTTTCCTGCTTAGTACCAAATGTATGTGTGTCGACCATGTTTATTTGCCTCACATGTGTCTATGTATGTTTGTTGTGTGTGTGTGTGTGTGTGTGTGTGTGTGTGTGTGTAGGTTCTTTTTTGTGTGTGCCTTCTTTGCGCTCAATTTCCTGTGTTTTGTTGCCGCTGTAGCCATTTCCTGTTATTGCATTTTTAAGCAGCCTGTTTTTTGTCTCTCTCACACTCTCTCTCTGTCTCTTTTTCTCTCTCTCCTTCTCCCACTCTTTCTCTCTATCTCTGCCTCTCTTCTCGCTATCACTCTACCTCTCCCTTTCTCATTCACTTGCGCATTTGCCATGTCCTGCTCATTCTGTTGCTCATCCTCAAAATCCATCCCCATCTCCATCTCTTTCGCTTTTCGTTTTATTTTTTTTTTTAGAGTTTTCCACATATCTAAAAAAATACATACAACTCGTATGCTGCCTGTCGAGCTGTTAAAAATGTTTTGAAAAGTGAGCTACTGTTAAATTGCAATTAGTTTTCCTGGCAACTCTACATAAAAGAATAGCAAAACAAAAACCCAACAACAACTAGAGCTACAACTAAAAACTAAAGCCAACTGTAGATTGAGAGGCTTTTCATGCCCAAAAAAATACACATATATATATAGAAAAGCTTCTATACATATTTTAAATAGAGCTAAATGGCTGAACGAGCAAAGCTCCACAACTCCCAAACACTCTGCATATAATTAAAACCCATTAAGCTTTAATGTGCCATGGGAAATTGACCAGAATGTTTGTTGGAAAACCCCCAATGGAAATAGCTAGCCAATCTATGGGTACACTGGAAAAACACCATGTCGAATTCATTTTTTTTTTGTTTTTAAATTTCCTAAAGCTATATTTTTAATTGTATTATTTGCCAATTTAATTATTAAAAACATATTTCAAAATTTTCATAGATTTTTTCAATTTGCATTTTTAGTGCGTTTCATGCATTAATAATTTCCATTAATTTTTGATATAAGAATTTAGCATGAAAAGAAATTATCATATGCTATGAATGAAAAGCTGAACAATTTTAAACGTTTTCAAAAATTTATTGAATTATTGAATTTTCAAACATTTTCAATTTATTAATTTATATAAATTTCTATTAGATTGTTTAACAAATTTTACAAATTTTATTTAAATCTAAATGTGTTTTATTATTATTTTAATTATTTTATTTTATTTATTTTCAATTATTTTTTTAAAATAAATTTAATCAAATTTTCTCCGAATTCGATTTTAATTATTTAAAATTTATTATTTATTTTATTTAATTATTAATTTAATTTTCATTTCAACATTTTCCTCGATATTTATTTTTAATAATAAAAACTGTTTCTTATCAAATATATAACCATGCTTAAATGTTATTAATATTCTAGAAATTATTTTTTAAATAAGGCAAATTTATCTATATATTATTTATATTTCAATTTAATCACAGTGAGGTTTTATTCAGACCTTTACGCTAATGTTTTTCCGACTTTAACATATATATTCCCAATATTGGTATATGCGTTTTAATATTTTATTGATATATTCATGGTATATATGTTCTGGTATATAGTGGCAGAGAGTATGTTGTTAAACTTTAGTAGCTTCAATCAATCGATGCAATTGTGCTGCAATTTATTTTAGCTGCACTTGATATTTTAATGTTATTTGAGAATGTAAGGGGGGGATAGGTGGTGGTGGTGGAGGTGGAGGTTGGTGTTGGTAGAGTTGGTTTTGGTATTGCTGTTGGCGTCTTGTATTTCGCACTTGAGAGCATTAAGACCCACTTAAATGCTGAAATGTTAATGGAGAATATCAACGAGAAGCCAAGTGAATAATAAACGAGTATTTTGTCTATGGCAAAACTTGAAAGTTGCCGCGTAATTAGTTGCACTCGAGCTGCACTTGCACTTCCAGTTGCCAAAGAGATATATCCCATTTGAAGAGGTACACACACATATACAAACACACACACACACACACACAACCATCTAAAATTAAAAAATAAAACTTGAAGCCAAGTTATGTGGAGCATGGCAAAGGCATTGAAGATAGAGTTGCTGCAGAGATAGAAACACTCAGAAAAGGAGAAGGACACAGAGAGTGAAAAGGAGATAGAAATACTGAGAGAGCAGAGAAAGAGAGTGGGAAAGAAACGCACAGAAAGATCGAGAGAGACAGAGAGACTACTCTTCGAAATGTTCAGAACTTTAGTCTATATATCTATAGGTATATACATATATATTCTCAGTGTACTCACACTTTCTTTGCATTTCTCCGAATTGCAGGCCCGTCAACTTGGTGCTGGAGCCCATCCTTAAGGAGCCCGGCGACATTGCCTTCACTTGGCTCGAGATACACCGCACCAAGAATGCGCTGCTCCAGCAATTGGACCTGCATGTGAATGCAAGCGTAACCACAGGCATGGGACCACCACCAGGCTCTGGTCCTGGCGGCATTGGTACTGGAACGACGGCGGGTGCTGGTACTGGTGGTGGTGGTGGTGGTGGTGGATTGGTGGGCAGTGGCAGTGCTGGTGTTGCCGGTGCTGGTGGCATGATGCCGAGCTCTGTGGCAGCAAACGCAACGCTGAACGAATTTGGTTTCTATCCCAAGGAGTCGGACTGCGAGTACAAATGTCCTGAAATTGATGCATGCATTGCGGGTAGCCTGTGGTGTGATGGTAAGTTTAGATTGCAAACTTCAAATAAGTATTACATGCAGCTGCAACTAGGGTAGCTTAAGTAGTTTCTAAGAAATCTAATAGTATATAAATTTAAATTAATATGAATTTAAATTAATATGAATATAAATTAATATAAATATAAATTAATATAAATATAAATATAAAATATACAGATTAAGATAAAATATTTATGCCTTTTCAGGGAGAATCTAGGGATTATTTAACCCGCTCAAAAATCTATATAAATTTTATTCTGCATTAAAATTTTATTCTTCAAATTAATGCTATCTTTTATAATCATAATTATATTAAAATTTTTAAAATTTTGTATTTTAAATTAATCAAGTTTTTTTTTGTATACCGGTACAAATTTAACATTCATTTAAGTTAAATTGATTTTATTATGAATTATTGTATTTTGTTGTATTTAAAATTTTTTTATTTTTAAATACATTATTCATTAAAATGAATTCTTAATATTCATTTAAATTAATTTCAAGGCTCATTTAAATTAATTTTAATATTCATTTAAATTAATTTTAATATTCATTTAAATTACTTTTAATATTCATTTAAATTAATTTCAATTCATTTTCTTAATTTTATATTTGACACACACACACACACACACACACACACACACGAATTGCGACAACTGTTGAAGCAACCCTCGGTAAGCCTTAAGTTGGTATTACGTGTACGTGATTTGGCGCTGCCTTGCATTTGCTTATGCTGCTCTTTCTGTTGCTGCTGCTGTTGCTGCTGTTGCTGCTGCTACTTTGGATGTCCAAGTGTCTGACGCCTGTGAGTAGGCAACAGAAAATTTCACTTGTGGTTGCGCTTCTCTGTTAATTTCATTGCAAGCTGCTGGCCACGTTTTTGTAATCAGGCAAAGTTTTCTGACAACTACACAAAGCTCTGCTGCTGCTGCTGTTGTTGCTGCTGATGTTGCTGCTGTTGTTGCTGCTGTTGCTGTTGCTGCTGGCATTGCCACTGTCAGTAGCATTGCTGCTGTTGCAGCTGCAGCTAGTTGCTGCGGGTTGTACGCTAACCAGGCCAAAAATATCTTTCACAAAACTTTGTCTGTTCGTCCGTCTGTTTGTCCGCAAGTCCGTCCATCTGCTCAGCTGTCCATGCGTCCATCTGTACGGTTAGCAGCCGGAACCCGCAACAGCTGCCACCAAGTGGCTACTAAAGAGAATGAAAGAGCCAAATAGCGAGAAACGGAGAGCAAGAGGGAGAGAGAGATTGGGATAGACTGGACTCGCCTTTTAGCTTCAATTATTTATGGGCAGCCAGGCGCATCTTTTGGCTGCAACTGAGCTGCAGCTGAGCTCCTTAACCGCAAAGGCAGAGCGCATTAAACAAGCTAACCAAGCAGCCAACCCAACAACAAAACTAACCAACCAACCAACCAACCAACCAACACACAGTCAACCAACGAACCAACGAACCAACCTACAAACCAACCAAGCAAATCTAAAATCCTACTCGATCTCAGACCCAATTCAACTCGAATGACACCAGCTGGAGGGCCTTTTCTTTCAATTTGACAACTGTCGTTGCACAAACCTCTAAACCTGTAAACCTGTAAATCTGTAGACCTGTAAACCTCTACCGCGCTGTAACTTGACCAAGAAAGCAACGAGATTTCTTTTCAATCAATGCTCTCTATCTAATTTCATACACTGTGCAAAAATACTTGCGAAAATTCTATGAGAAACCAAGTGATGTTAAAGTTAAACTATTAAAGAATGTTATATGATATATTTATGTTAAAACAATGTAATAGAATATTATGATATCAGACAATATTATATATTATTATTATATTGATTCCAATCTACTATATGCCATAATCCTGTTAGATCTAAATAGTTTGCAAAAATTCTATCGAAAATCGTGGATTGCACATATCAAACTAATATAAAATGTTATATGGTATATTAATGTTAAATATAGTTAATATGACAATGAAATTATGTAAGTTGCAATATAGAATTATTATATCATCGATTATATACCAAGACCAGTTAGATCTATATAGAATATAGTTTAAAATCTGAAAACTAAATTCTAAAATGAACCATATTTTTAAAAGTTTAACAATTTCTCTTCGCGTTGTACAATTTAAACTAACAGCTTTTTCTCTCTCTGTCTGTGCAGGTAATCACAATTGTCCCAGTGGGTTCGATGAGTCCGAGGAGGAATGCGGCACAGCACGCAAGCTGCTGGAGCTGCCTGGGGGCGTGTTCGCCGCATTGGGTTGCATTGCGGCCGCCTTGACCGCCTGCCTGATATTCTGCATGTTCGGTCTGATGCGCAAGCGGAAAAAGTCGGTGGTGCAGAAGGGCGGCGGTGTTGGTGGTGGCGTGGGCGTTGGCGGTGGTGTTGGATTCATGAATGGTGCCAATGGTAATGGCAATACGTTGCCAGCCGCGTGTAATATTGGCACACTGAAGAAGGACTTCAAGAAGGAGGCATTGTACATTGATCCAGCTTCCTGACATCCACTCCAGCCGGTCGAATATATACACGTGGATCGTGAGACCACCGTGTGATATGTTGCCGCCGGCTGTAGCATGTACGAGCAAATGGAGCAGGGTCTATTCATTGCCTGACCAGAGCTGCAAACATCAAATGAATGCGAACAGGAACGGGATTATGAACTGCAACTAGAACCGGAAATGCAACTGGAACCGCAACAGTCGCCAGTGGAGGAGCAACAGCATCAGTTCACTGTGGTTGTTGTACCCGTTCAAGAACTAGCATGGAGATTTTAAATGCCGCATATTAATATGAATACATTAGCCAAGCAAAGAGTTTAGCGAATACACTCGAAAACATACCCCCAAGCAAGCAAATGGTATAGAAGTACAGAACTAAAGCTAAAAGAAAACCGAGAGCAGAAAGTAATCTTAAAATAAGTTCATAACTTTTCTAAACGCTTCTTAAGAACAAAGAGCAAATACTTGAATGTATGTGTGTCTGTGTGTATGTGTGTATGTGTGAGTGCGTGCGTGTGTAGACTTTAAGACGGAAGAAATTGGATAGAGGGATAGCGGATTATGATTATACGAATAGTTATGTGTATAGAAATTGGATAGAAATTTGATATTTTAACACAAATAAACATGAAATTTGTTTTCATCGATTATCACTGCCTAGCAAAATGTCCTGTACATAAATAGTAAAGCATACAATATATTTTCTGCCATTAATTCTGATAAGTATTTTATACTTAACCAGTTATCACGTTAATATAACGTATTGTTCAGTTTCTCTGAGATATATATATATGCAATATGTTCAAATACATGTGCAAGTTCGTGTTAATTCATATTAATTCTAGAACATAGCTTATCTTGTGGCATTTTTAGTACGTGTTGTATGGCATTCTTTTTATAAGCATATTAATTTATTTTCATAATTCATATTCATAATTCATATTTATTTATGAGATACTTTGTCTCTATTAAAGCTTATGTTATATATAAAATGA
Organism: Sphaerogastrella javana; assembly: GCA_037040025.1. Lineage (NCBI taxonomy): Eukaryota > Metazoa > Arthropoda > Insecta > Diptera > Drosophilidae > Sphaerogastrella > Sphaerogastrella javana. The sequence continues at coordinate 1,791 of JBANCZ010000077.1, read as the reverse complement.
ATTACTCGTCGATTTCTGGTGCACTTATCTTTTGTTTTTATATAAACTCCTATATCATTTATTAATTTAAAAATTATGCACTTTAATTATATTTTTTACATTTTTTAATTTAAAAAAATTTGTGCTGTGCCTTTGTTGAATATAATACACACCTTTTCCGATATACAAAAATTAAAAATTTATTGCCAAAATTCATAAAAAATTCGCTAACAATATGATTTCATTATTATATTATGATTAATGTAAACAATTTTTGGTTCAAAGTGCAAAGCAAATGAGAAATAACTATTGTAAATTAGGTACCTTAAACATAATAATACGAGTACAGTACTTAAATTAATATTATATTATATATATATTTAGCATAGCACACAATTAGCACGAACCGAAATTCTATATAATATAATAAAATTTCAATGGAAAATGTCACACGGAGAAAAACTTAGTTACAATTAGATCTACAACAAAAAAAAAAAAAATATGAACAAATGCAAATGCAACAAGATCATAAATTACAATTAAATTGTATGAATTAAATGAGCGTTTGTCTATTCAAATGAACGCCACTGTAGTATGCAAAAAAAAAAAAACACAATGTCTTAAAGAATGTCAAGGTATTTAGAGTTAAGAACTTAGGATTATTTAGAAAAAAAAAACTGTTAGCAGCATTTCAAGGGAAGGTCAGATTGAATACCAAAAAAAAAAAAATAAAGAAACGAAAAGGAAAATCTCGACAGTGTTGTGATTCACACATACTGAAACACTATGTTTAACTACGTTTAACTAACTTAACTATGTACTAAGTTAATCTACGCACTAAGCTCTCACTAACACTAGTATAAAACAGATCATGCGTAATATACAAGAGGTAAGTACAGTCAGTCAGTCATTAAAAAAGAATAGGCAGGCACGGTAGCTACATTTTTTGTTTGTTGTTTGATACACTGATAAAAACAAGTGGTTCGTTTTGTTATTTAGCTATAAATGAAGCCAAGATGAATCAAATGTAACGAAATACAAATACATTAACTGCCATAAAATGTCTTCAAAATAGTTTCAAATTTGTATTATTTTTTTCCATCAGCCGGAATCATTTCATATTGATCAGCTTCATTTGTAAGCCAAATTTTCCACTTCGAAAGACTCGATATGTTTAAGAATTCAATACATCATTCAAGTGTATGCAATATTTAGTTTAATAAACAAATGAAATCATAAAAGCGAAATTCCTATTGATATTAAAATATAAAAAAAAGTTAAAAAAAAATTTGTATAAAACAAAAAAAATTACAACAAAAACTAGCATTATTCTGATGAATACGATTATAGATTAAAGTGAATAAATTATGCCAATTGTATGCAGTAAACTTAGAACTTAAGCTAAACCATAGGCCCAATAGCCCGCCCTCAAATAATAATAATTATTATTATAATAATAATAGTAATAATAGTGCTAAAAGAGAAAATACCAAACTATAAACAATCAAACTTTTTGGGCAGTTTTTTCGAAGGAAACGCATAGAATTCCATTTAAATATATACTATAAATATATTTATAAGACAAATGTACTTTATTTTTAAACGCACGTAAATATTTAAACGAAAATTCAACTCATAGCAATGCGACACTAATATATAAAAATCAAACCTCATAAAAATCGTTTAAACTTTCAACTTTGACAGCAATTTGTAAAAAGAAAAAAGAAATAACAGATTATTATAAGAAATAAGATGAAGTGTTGTTCAGTTGCATTTTTGATAGCATATTTAACTCGCACTTTGTACAATTTT
>JBANCZ010000076.1:52571-62903 GCA_037040025.1 Sphaerogastrella javana | reverse complement strand
CGTCATCACTTTTTCACGTCGAAAGTATGCAAAGTCCAAATTGCGATCAAAAGAAGACAATTTATCGTCTCATACTTATAGGCTTTGCATACTTCGACAAAATCGGTCGGAAAACGGCGAAATTCGGCCGGGAGAGGGGGAATTTCGGCTCAATCGACTGCGCATCCCTTCCGGATCAAGAATATATATACTTTGTAGGGTCTGCCACGCCCCCTCCTGCCTTTTTTTGTTTTTTTTTTTTTTGGGCCACCAAGAAATTTCGAGGGAGCACTTGAAAGCGTGCTTGTGTGTTTTCTGCCTGCAAGTAGCAATGAAACGTACCAAGCGGTTCATAACCGTTTCGCCTGGTTGCCAGCTCAGCTTAGCGAGTACATGCACCCTGTCATATGCTTGAACCCGCGGCAGCAGCAGCAAGCGCTTGCTTTCGGAAGCAGCTCGTAGTCGCAGCAGCAACAAATTAAATAAACCTAATTACTTAAATTAAAATGATTCATTTTTGGAATATTTTTTCCCTTTTTATCAGATCTACAATATGCATTTATCATATTTGCGACTTCGAAAATGTAGTGCAAAACGGAAATTCTTTTAGAATTACAGTTGACTCTGAATTTGAATTTTTCTTCGAATTACCGAGAACATAAAAATGTATGGAAAAAGTTCGAAATATCCAGGGATTTTGTACGGAACTCGTGCTAGCTTTGACTTAATGAGAGGTTTGAATTATCGAGAGTCTACTGTACCAACTTCATAATATAGATTATTTTAGAATTTAAATAAAAAAGCAGCGATTGAATATTCCACATCACACCCGCAAATAAAATTTGTGCAAATGTTTCAATAGCTTCCATACATTCATACTAAAATCTCTGCTAACTCAAGAGAAAATTGATTAATATCACTAAAAACAGGAGACTCTAAAAAGAGAGAAAAACTGACAAATTAAAGAACTTCAGCAGCACTAACATCTAAAACTGCGTCTAAGACTGTGACTAGAAAGCCGCTACTAAACGGTAATATAATTAAACAAATGGCACAGCAAATGGACTACAAACCGCACTGTAGCTGCCCTGGCGAGATGGGGGGAATGAAAAGAGTATGGAGGGAAGCTGCAGAGAGCAAAGGGTTAACAGGGAGGCGCAGCTCTAGATTGGGCGTAGCCGCATGCCGCATGCCGCAAATTCAATTAACGCGCCACAGCAACAACAAAAAAATTCAAAAAAAAAGCATAAAGAAGAGACACAAAATGAAAACATAATAAAAAAGAAAGAAGCAGCAGCGACAACAAAATAAAGCAACACCAAAAAGAATTATCAAGAAATGGAGGCATATAAAAAAGTTTCAAGTGTAGCAAGCACAAACCAAAAAAAATGAGGTGTAAAAACAGCAGCAACAGGCGCAAAAAAAGAGCGTAGAGTAAATCGTAAAAGCCAAACAACAACAGCAACAACAACAGCAGCAGCAACATCAGCAACAACAACAGCAACAACAACATCATTGAATGATAGAAGAAAGAGCAGTCCATGTTGTTGTTGTTGTTGATGTTGCTGCCGTGTTTTGTTTTGTTTTTATGGCCTCAACCGGAAGCTGAGCGCGTTAAAAACTCGGCTATAAACAACAACAACAACAATAACAACAACAACAACAACTGCAACACCCTGTAGAACTGTTCGACCTATGCACAGATTTTTGGCGGCTTATGATGAGCAGCATTAACCCCCTCCCTACCGCCCATTCAGCCCCTTTACCCACACGCACAGCTCAATTACATTTAGACTTAGATTCGGTTCTCTATGGCTCTTTGAAATGCATAAAAGTGAGGAGGGGATAAAAAATGTGTAAATTATTTAATAATAACAATAATAAAATCATGTACATTTAATGAACTCTTAAAAGTGCGTCTAATTGCTGGGAAGAAATGCCATAAAAAATATAAATACTGAGCATAGCAAAGGTAGCAGCAGCAACAGCAACAACAGCAACAGAAGCAGCAACAGCAACAGAAGCAGGAACAGCAACAGCAACAGCAACAACAGCAACAGCAACAGCAGCAACAGCAACAGCAACAGAAGCAGCAACAACAGTGGCCTTACCAACGACTGCAACCCTCACCCGCCCAAGTAAATAACAATCACAGCTTCAGACAGAATGGGCACAGCAGCAACAGCAAGAGCAACAGCAGCAACAGCAGTAACAGCAGCAACAGCAGTAACAGCAGCAACAGCAGCAACAGCAACAGCAGCAACAGCAAGAGCAACAGCAGCAACAGTCGACTTAAGGCCTTTATAGCATTATGTTGGTTTAGCAGACAATCTCTCAAAGTCTTGGCTCCCTCTCACTCTTTGACTCTCTCTCTCACTCACTCACTCATGATCCCTCTCCCTTTCTCTCTATGTCTGTTGCTCTTAGGCTTTCTCATATGAGGCGTTAATTAGAGTTTAAGCCGCTATGCTTGAACCTCTCACTGTTTATTATTTCAGCAATGAAATTCGCGCAGTTCTGAAGACACCAAATTGCAGCGCTAACAAGAGAATTAAGTAGCAACACCAGCAACACCAGCAACAGCAGTAGCAACAGCCACAGCAGCAACATTTGAAGTGGCATGTAATTCATACTTGTAGCCCTCTTTAATTGGGTTAAGTCACATTTCGAATTATATATAGATGGAGTAATTAAACACTTGAGAAAGCCTTTAATTGCTCCAAGTTTCAGATGCTTGTAGTACGCTCTCTAGGAACATATATAGCATTCGGCTCTCCCCCTCTCTCTTGATCTTCATTGTTTATATAGTCTTTTTACTCTCAATTCTCTACTCTCTGCTCTCTACTCTTAGGGCCCACCTTTGCAAGCTAGGTATAGATCGCAGTAGGAGCTATAGATTCGGTAATGCTGAGGACGAATCCTCAGTACACATCATTGCGGAATGTGATGCCCTAGGAAGACGTAAACGCATCCTAGGAGAGATCAGGATTGAACAGTCCAGAATACCCACTCTTAACCCCCATCACATCTCCCTACTCTCTACTCGCTACTCGCTACTCGCAACTCTCTACTCTCTACTCTCTACTCTCTACTATCTACTCTCTACTCTCTACTCTCTCTGTCTTCCTCTCTCTCCCTCCCTCTCCTTTATCTCAACCTCTTCCTCTTCCTCTCCCTCTCTCTCTATCTCTATCTCTATCCCTCTCTCTATTTTATCTATTCTCCTGCTGCCTGGTGGAACATTATTTTGTTGACCTTCTTCGTTGCTTGGCCTGATCCGATGGCAAGGCTGTACAATTTCTCACCTGCTGCGTCGGCGACTGACTGAGTGAGTGCTGTGGGTATTCAAAGTGAGTCAACGGCTGCCATTCATTATGGACTATGGGCCGACTAGGAGATGCTATGGATTTCTGGCGAAAGTTGCCATGATTTTCGAACGTAAAATCAAAAGACAAAAACAAAAAAAAAAGTAATCATTGGAGGTTACCAGTGAGTTCGAGCCACTGTTGCACATTTTGGTCAACAACAAACACATCGATAGCTAATTATTTATATGGGATGAGTTGCTATGGTACGGTCTGACATGGTATGACATGGTATGACAACGTATGGCTTGTGTTAAGGTGTTTATGTTCGGGTATAGCCACGCGGTATGACGCTTTGACTTCTTGTGGCAGTTTGGCTACCGTCTGTAGCTTCTCTCTGTCTTTTAGTCTATGTTTGTCCATCTATCTGTCCATAAGTCCATCTGTCTGTCTGTATAACCAATGATTGATTAGTTTTTGGCTGATCTATGGCTTCTGGCTGTGATTTGCATGCCAATGCTAGAGATATGACAACTTGTCGAGTTGGCGCAGTCTTTGGAGGGTCTTGGGGGGTCTTTCGGAATCTTTGGGGCTCTTTGGGTGTCTTGGGGACTTGCAGTCAGTTAGCTTTGATAGTGAGCTGACAACAATGGATCTAAACTGGCGATGGGTCATTAGAAAACTTACTATACAGACACAGCATCTATAGGGCTACCTTGCTTTCACATCATTAAAAAAAAAAAAAAACAAAAAACTATGAAACTGAGAAAACAAATTAGACAACAAAACATGACAAAAGGCCGGGCTAATAGTATCCGCTATATAGAATCGACTTTCCGAGACAGAAGTTGCATGTTGTCGCGCGATTCTACGCTACAAAAAAAAAGAAGAAGACAACAACAAAAGAGGGTCTACAAATTTTTGTTGATCTCTATCAAGTTTTGGCCACTTTTACTAGCACTAATTAGCCACGATTTGATGGTGCTGACATGCAACCAGTAGCAACAACAGCAGCCCTATAGCCCATGCCGCAAAAATTGAGGCTGCCCCACAGATTGAGGCGCTTAGGTATTTAATTGCCGCAACATTATGTCGCAGCGCTCTTATCAATTTTTCTATTTTTCCGGCCAAAAACATAATTATTCTTAATATTTCTATACCCATATATATATAATTTCTACACTTTACATTTCCATTTCACCAATTTTTTTGGTTTTCTGTTTTTTTTTGGGGGCGCCTCTTCCACACAGGAAGCTGTATAACGTGGGGAGCGATTTCACCTGTGCAGCGCAGCCAACTTCACTTAGAAAGTGAAATTTTGTTTTACACACTTTATAACGGCAGCTATATAATTTGCCTGCCGCCGTTCAAATGTTTAACTCTGCTCAATGAACGAATGAATGAATAAATGAATCGGCATGATAAGCCATTAATCAGCAGCAGCACCGAGCGCTTCTAATAAATGCAACAAATGTTTCATTATTATGGCATTATTGATACATAAATATTGATAAACCCAATAGGGTAAATATATATCAATCCGTTAATGGGTTTTTAATGCTCGCAACTGGAGCAAGGGCGAGTGAAAGTGCCAGAGTGTAAACTATTAGCGGTCTGATGATATACCATCACAAGCCACACTATACTATAGTACATATATTTATATATATATATGCATATATAGCCATAGGCTCTTGATGTGCATATTATGTTTATGATCTACCATATCAGATAAATGACTCCTGCAAATATAGAAAGATACAGAGCGAAAATGAAAGAGATGAAGTGAATGGGAGACAGAGAGGAGGGTAGGGCTGGCTGTGAATTGTATGCGAAAATCGGCGTATAATAATAATAAAAGAAAAAATCTTAATGGATTTCTCGACTTGACTTGGCAATGCGATAACGAATCTGTTGATTGCCAACACTGCAATAAATGCCAACAATAAAGCCATAACAATTGCAATATAATAACAACAATAAGCCAAGCAATGCCAGGAAGAGTATGCACCACATTAAATACCCTTTCAACATTTATTTTGGGAAAAATCGAACTAATGAAACCTTATCTACTTTTCTAACAAATTTAAGCATTTTAGCTAGAATAAAAGCTGAGTTCGTACAGATCGAATATGTCGGAAAGCTGAATTTTTCTACAATCAGTTGATAAAACCCAAATCAATTATTCAGGCACTTTTCTAGTAGAATAAGCTACACTCTAGTCTCAATTTCGCTTTGATAATTGAACTTTCAGAGTCGCTTATGAACATATTTGGTTAAATTACAGGGTATAAGCACACAAAACATAAAGTGTAAGCGTCATTGCAGTGCAAAGTCATCAGTACAGCGGCAAAGAAAGCGACAAACTTACAAATCATGCATAACAGCAGTGAAAAATCCATTGAAAATATTCACATACAACTATATAAAATATAAATCCCCTGTACGAGGGAATGGGGTGCGGGATTGGATTGGTGGTATGTGCCAGTGGCCCCACATTGATGTTGCATGCAGCACATGCAGATGAAATTGAAAGTAAGACGAAGTGCGCAAGCATTTTGGTCGGGTCGAGTCTGGTCTGGTCTGGTCTTCTGGCCACTTCAAAGCGAGAAACGCAAACGCAGAGGCAGATGCAGTCGATTATTTTCTAATTACAAAAGCAAAACTCAACTCTAACTCGACACGTTATACAGAAAGAAAACATACGCAGCAGTAGGGACGGCAGCCGACAGAGAGCACCCTATACAATTTAGAATTTAGAATTGAATTTATCGAGATTTATTTAAAGATAAGCTATAGTCGAAGATGATCAGACAGACCTGGCTCAACGGAATGGACTACTTTGTTGGACTAGTTGGTACCTACTGTTATTTTGGTATGCACAAATAAATATACCCTATGAGCTTTAACGAACACAGGGGCTAAAAACCTCCACAGAGATACCATTCAAACTGTCAGGAGTAGGCTCAAGTTGAAGAAATTTTTCCCAATTTTCGAACGAGACGAGAAGAATGAAAGGTAGACGAAGACGAAGACAAAAGCGAAGGCGAAGGTGAAGACGTAGACGTGCCGAAGGTGTTAAGTATGCAAATGACAGGGCAAACAACATACAACATACAACAGATCTAACATGCATACGTTCGTCAATGTTGTCTGTTCATACGGCAATCATAACAATAGCAATAACACAACGTTAATAACAATAATAACACGATAACAACAACAACAACAACAGTTATGTTGTAATATTTACAGGGTACGTAGGCGTAACAGACGCACAGACGTGTAGACAGACAGTCTCCTAACCGAAAGCGAGCGGTAAAAGTGCGCCGATGCGATTTGACCCCAAAGAAAAGCCTCAAACCGAAACTCAAGCTCAAGTTGTATCCAAAATAAAAATACAAAATCCAAGAAGCCAAAGGCAAAGAGCGAAGATTCGCATCTTTTTTTTTTTTTTTATTCAGTTATTTTCAGTTACTTTTACATGTGCGCCGCATGTACTTTCTCTACTTAGAGTTTAGCTGGTAAACGTCTTGTTGCCTCACTCAATACCCTTTAGAGTGGGTATTATTATAATGTCGTGAAATGTGTAAATCAGTTTGGCAGTCAACAGCCCATAATTGTACACTTTTACAAGCCTTAAGCCTCAAGCTAAACCATAGCTACCGTACAGACTCATAGGTGAATAGTCGAATACTCGTACAGACGGTGCTATAGTAACTCAGCTCTGGCTATTCTTGATGCGTTCAAATTTGATATGGTGTTGTCCTAGAGCTATAGCTGCTATATTTATATACCGAGACAGAAATCATAAGGCAAGAAGTTCAGCATTTTCAAAAAAAAATCATTAAGTCCTGGAATATATGTTATACAATTATAAAATCATATATTTTTAGAAGTAGGTTTTGATTTTCAATAGACTTTTTGGTGTCACTGAATGGTACGTATTAGAAGATAGGGCATTGCAACTGTCTGTTGGGTTCACAAGCCCCGCAGTTCTTTCTGCTCTTCTATTGTCTTTGTCTATTTGTTTTTTCTTTTTTTGGGGTTTTCGTCCACGCCTAGACCCAGCCATGCCTTTTTTGGCCGCGCCTAATCGAAGCTCGTACCCAATCTAGGCAAAAAATAGAGAGACCAAGAGGTAGAGATAGGGAGAGGTACGTAAAGAGTGCTAAAGGGTAGCTGCTACCTGGGTATACTGATATGACTGATATTAATGAGTAAGGAGATGGAAAAAGAGAGATACGAAGAAAGAGAGAAAGAGAGAGTAAAACAGAACGAGAAGGAAGAGAGCACGCAAGAAAAGGAAGAGCTCTTTGATGCTGTAATTAACTCTCATTAGAGGCAGCCACAAGTCCAAATAAATCAGACCCAAACAGACTACAGAGACTACCTTATATCTGAATTGGGATCTGCAGTCGCTTGCTTTGTTTGGGGTTTCACTTTCGCTTGTTTAAGTGTGCTATATTTAAGTATTTACTTGCAAAAAGACAACACAAACAGTAACAACAATAGCAACAAACGAAAAAAAAACAACGCCAAAAACTCAAAAATCTCGCACGAGTTTTTTTCTTTGCTTCTTTTCTTTCTGCTGAAAACACCTCTGATTGTTTTTTTTTTTTGGGGTAGACAAACGATCATGGGAAAACAAAGTTAGATAAAGAGGGGGCGGACGGGATGTGGTAGGTACACAGTTACCAAAAAAGCCAAGTCCAGTGCCAATTTTATTCGGTTGACCAAAGAAAGTCAAGTTTTTTTCCTATAGCTGCAGATATTACCCGCAGTGAGCTATAGGGTGTCACCCTTCTCTCTCGTTCTCTGACTCTTCATATAAGAAGATCTAGCTATATATAACTTTAATCTCTTGTTGGCGTGCTCAAGTGACCTGCTGAGTAATTAATGACTAGTAAATTTCCAACCTAAAATACAAATCCATCCTTTTTGACAACATTGCAAATCTCAAACTGTTAAACCCATTAATACCCTGCGGCAACTAGACCACGGTGTAAGGGTATACTAAGACGACACTACAAAAAACTAAAGACAAAGTATATACATTTTAATCTACCATGTTCTATGCTAAAACCGACTAATCGATACACTGTAGTCTTTCTGTCTATTTCCATTCTCCCTCTTTATATCATTCTAAACACAGAGATCTAAAACGTTTCAAAAGCATAACTTGATTGCGACCAAGCTCTTTACCAAAATTCAATAAAAAATACGGCTATAGTTTTCAAATTTGGCTTAAAAACTGTAATCCGACCTTCACAAAGATCGACCTACAAACAGATGGTTATTTATTGTGTAGCATTTTTGTTATTAAACTTTAGATACATATAGCTTTGTATCTCTATGCGTCAGACCTTTGATCAGCTGTTATCTTTTAAATATTGTGCACACACGACTATTATGCTCTATACCAACTCAAAGTACTCTCTTTTTTTGACAATATATTTGCTTGAGACAGTCAAGAAAGTATTTTTTTTTTTTTATTTTGGTGTTACTTTCGTTGCTAATTAAGTGAGTCAACAACATTTAGCTAGAAAGAGGCGAAAAGAAAAAAAAAACATGGGCTCATATCCTGTTTATAATATATGTAGTAATTGTTTAAACAAAACAATTACAACAAATAGCAAATAGCAAATAAATTGAAGTGAAAAAAAGACCAAAGACTGACGAAAACTTTCCATTTTAAGCGCTAAAAAGAGATTTAATTTCTCAATGTGAGCTACAGGTGAGCAAAAGAGTTTTTGGCAGGCGCAACAAATCTATAATTTAGCTACAGCTCAGCTGGGTTCAACTTTTGCCATTTTTTTTTTAGGTGGCTTTACTATATATAATCAGCAGAACTGACAGCAAATGATGATGATGATGTATGCCACCTTGGCAGCTCATCAACGCTTTTTGGCATTGCCGCTGACTTTATCAGTGTTGCCACATGGTCCAAAGGGGATGGGGGTGAGGGTGTTGATGCTGTTGATGTTGCCGCTCTTGCACCACGTTGCATGAGCAGCAGCGGCATATGATGTGTGGAGAGTGGCTGCGGCGACATTGGGTACACTTAATGAAGCTGCAACACGTCAAATTCGTTACAAACAATGCAGAAGATTTAATGTTAACACTCTGCTCCTCTTTCATTATTATTCGTCTTCTCTTCAATCTTAATACTCTTCTCAATCTGCTCCTTTCCTCTTCACTCTTTCTGCTCTCTCATCCTTATACACTCTTCTGGTCTTTCCTCTTTCTGTTTAGCTTTTAATTTAATCTCTATTCTATTCTTTATTTCTGATCTATTTTCATACTCTTCTCTCTCATTTCTTCTATATTTTTGACCTTCTTCCTATTCAACATCCCACTCTCTATCCCTATTTTAATAGTCATAACAATTGCAATGAGCCGTAAAAAGGCATAATTAATTTGCAATGTTGCATGTTTGCATGCCGCATGTTGCATGTTGCCATTGTGTGTGTTAGTGTGTGTGTGGTCTGAATGCCACACGCCATTTAATTCACACTCACCAATTCACAATTTTCATGGACTTAAAACTCATTTAAAGGAAAAATGTAACTCAATGAGATGATGAGCTTCAGTTCAGATTTAAGCACATTAATTATGCATACATTGTATCTAAATTAAACACTAATTATACACATATATAATACATGTATATACTATATATATCTCTGTCAAAGGTCTGGGCATATGATTGCTTTCAGGCGTCTTTAAGCTGCCATTCATAAAGTGCAACCATTTTGAATATTAAAATGCCAAACAGAGCGCATTAAAATTTATATTAAAAGGCAGCAAAAAAACAAAAACAAAAACATAAACTAAAATGCGAGGCAACCTAAGCATTGAGACTAAGTTAGACTTAAAGGTACCCTAGATACAGTAAGTTTAATGTAGAATGAAAAAGTTCTGTAGATTTAGACTCAGGCTCACACTTAGAAATGGCACGATTCATGATATGATGTACAATAATCGATTAATTACCTAAAAATTTCGATTAAAACTAATCGAAAAAATTTAATGTATTGTGTAATGT
>JBANCZ010000076.1:29587-52561 GCA_037040025.1 Sphaerogastrella javana | reverse complement strand
GTGTAATGTAAGCAATTGCAAGGTTAAAATTAATCATATGATTAAGTAATCGATTAATAGAAATTTTTGCCATCCCTTCTCATATTACATTTAATTATATTCAGTGTTACTTTTTCTTCTCGTTTCTTTTAGACTCTACTGCTGTATTCATTCACATTCATTTTAGCTACATCGAACCCTATCTCTTTCTCTTTAACCCTATATATATTTCTCTTTTTACCAATGTCTTTATATATTCTCCTTCAGCTTAAAAGAGCTTTAAATCATATTCGTTTTACCTACATCTGCATCTGTAGTTCTTTCACTTCCAAACAACATTCAAGCAGTACCTGCGTTTACAGGGTATCACTGGTGTATGCCATTGCTAGCTCAGGCAGCATCCCACACTCTTTGCATGCCCAGGTTTCACAAAGTGGCCAGAGAGAGAGGATGCTCCAAGTCGTCTCCACAGAGCAGCAGTAGAGCTGAGGGTAATTAAGAGCGTGGGATGAGCTGAGGAAAAATCACTACAGCACTTGTAAAATATGCAAAAAAAAGAAGAAGAAAAAGAAACAGCTAACAGAAAACAGAAAAATTTACTAAAAAAAAGCAAAGACGCAAACTGAAAACTGAAAACAGAAAACAGAAAAGTAAAATCATGAAATATGTGAAACATTGCCCCAAGACTTCAAACAATTTCAATGGCAAAAGCAGCGACGATTGTATGAGTGACTAAAAGAGCAAGAGAGGTAGAGTATCGGAGAAAGAGAGAGAAAAAACTATAGATTTACATAGTGTGCATAGCAAAGCTAAAGAAACTAAAGCCTGAGAATCGAGGTCAGTATAAGAAGAAAAAAATAAATAAATAAAACACTTTCATCGATACGAACTTTAAAAAGAATTTTTCTATTGAAAATGGAAGTAGAGTGAGCGCAAAAGAAAACCAGAGATACCAAAAGAGAGGGAAAGAGAGGGTAAACAAACCTACGATTGATAATGGTATTAGAGGGTATTATATTAATTAGCATATAAACGAGCCCAACACAAGAGCTCGTTGCCCATTTATAAGTCAGTATAAGCGTGACAATAGATAGATCAAAAGACAGTTAAACGGCAAAGACAAAACTGAAAAGAGAAAAAAATGCAAATACTGTCGATAAGAAAAGGTATAGAACTCTTATGAGTTTGTTGTAGTGATTTGTTGTCAATCTTATTGTTGCTGTTGTTGCTATAGGTCGCTCTGTGGGTCATATTCATAGCGTTTGACACATTTTTAGGCATAGCCAAGCCCCTATCAATTGAAGCTGTATAACTGTGTGTACAGCTGACCCATAAAAATCGCATCTATAATCGATGAGACGAATAATGAGTGCAACTATTGTGATTACGGCTGCTCAGATGCCTGTAAGCTATATGAATATATATTCATAGTGTCATTTGCACTTGGCATTACGACATTTGTACGTTTGTTTTCGGTTCACTTGAGCTAAAGAACCCATAAAAACAACTTGTAATACTTTGTAATGGTCGCCTCATGGGCTACCTGTGCGTATGCGCAATCTGACCCACTCATAAAGGTGCCTAGAACCAGTTGTAAATGTTAATGAAAAGCAAATTAAAGTTATGTTAAATGTGGCAGCGTCAAAACTTAAATGCATACAAATTAATTTAAAACAAGTCGTGATATGCTAGAGCGATAAAAGAGCGTGTGAGCTGGAATTTATTATGATCATTATGTCGCTGTGACATAAATCAGTTAATTACTTACACGGTGAGCTTTCAGTTGGAGCTTTAAGTGTTGCCGGAGCTTGTAAATTATTTAAGTTTACAGTAACAGTAAAAACTGCATTAAAGTACACTTTAAGCTGTGGCGGCAAGCGAGAGAGAGCAAGATATGGGAAAGGAGAAAAAGGAGCTTAAAATAGTACTTAACGTTGAGCTTTAATATATTATAAAGCGCACATAGAAGTCATATGAGCTTTATACAGAGGCGCATCTTCATTAAAATCTTTTTAAAAACTTTCAATAGTCATTTAGAGCTTTAAGTCGCTCTGTCTAACCTGAAAAGAGCTTTAAGCTACTTATTTAGAGCACTTTTGGTCTCTGCTAGTTGTAAATGTAAGTCAAATTAACTTAAACGAAGAGGATAAGTACTAGTTTCATGCTGTGTACAAGCAACGAGCATAGAATTTGACAGATAACAGCGTCACATGGCGACTGATAACAGCAATTGCCAAATGGGCTAACGACTTTATTGGCTCTCTATTGGGAAGAAGAGGGACATGGAGAGAAAGAACAGATTTAACTTGAGTCGAAGCTGTAGACAGTAACAGAGATAAGGAGATAAGAGGCGGGCTGTAGGGGGCTGTAAGGTAGCTTGCGTGTAAAACTCTAGCGGTTGCAGTCTATCCCAAAAAAAAAAAAGGAAGATGAAGCAGAGACAGAAGGCAGAAGGCAGAGACAGCAGAACAAAGAACAAGCAGAAAACAAATTCAGCTCATTCGCTCTGTCACTCAGAGATCGCAACACTGTGAAATAGAGGTGATAACTTTCAACGGTTTCACGTTTGAAATTGGCCTGGCACTGAGAGCTGCAGAGCGACAGTCGAGCGGTCGGATGGGAGGTCGAATGGACGAACAGAAGGCAAGACAGGGCGAACGACGGGCAACAGAGCGACCCTGCAGCTGCAGTCTGTGGGAAATTAATGAATTAAGAGATGCTGCAGCTAAGAAAAAGACAACAACAACAACAACAAATGGAAATAAGTAATGCTCACATTACATTAGCGCAGCCGCTGATGTTGTTGCTGTTGCTGTTACTGCTGCTGGTGCTGTTGCTGCCGCCAAGTGGCAGGCGCAACTTTAACTCATTTCCACGACACTCAAATGAGCAAAATTATTGCGGTTAAGTACGCGAATGCAAAGATTTTTCCACAAATCGGAAAGTAAGCAAAAGAAAAGTTGCTGCTTGTTAGTAGAAGAAGCAGCTACAGCACCAACAGCAAACATTGCTGCGTCGAGGTACTGCAACGTGTTGCATTTGGAGTCGCCTTCGGGTCTTTTTTTAGTTGCTGGCAGATCGTGAATTAAATTTAAACAGTACAAAAATACTAAAACAAATAAATGGGACAAGTGAGCGCCAAAAAGACAACGGAGACAGCGCATACCCTAGCCCACAGAGTGTGCGAAATTATAGGGCCATAAGCAAAGGCTTAAACATCCTCCCCAAGACCGGTACCACCTACATGCCAGTTCTTGTTTGTCTGTCTATGGATGGATGGATTCACCAGGCTAATGATCAGTCGCTTGCCACCGACAGTGGGCCAGCCTACATATTGCATATAAACCAATTACTCCCTGTATAAATGGTACTACAACAGAAATCAACATGATCTGTTAGACTTCGCAGATAACGATCTTTCAGATCGAAAATTGGCACATTAGACAAATTGTTGCCACACAGACAGACAAACAGACAGTTAGAGTGAGCGTCAGATCGTTCTAGTAAACATCTCAATAACCCTAAAGAAAATAGAAGAAAAACTCCAATTGAAATTGAAGATCATAAATTGAATATTGAATCTGTGTATTTTGCGGCTGTCGAACCGCAAATCCCCCATTTATTCAATCACTCACTCACTCGCTGAGTCAGTGAATCACACAGTCAATCAGTCAATCATTCAGTCACTTATTCAGTCACTCACACCGTCACTTATTCTTCCATAGATCAGTCAATCGCTTGGATCTCGGTATACAGATCATAGTTGCGATCAAATGTCAGGTCTTTGCCACAGACCTTAGCCTCAGCGTCAGTTTTAGCCTCAGTCTCAGTTTGAAACCTCAGGCTCAGCTTTTGGCTTAGATCTCTCGGCTACGCTGCTTCGCGATCTTGCAACATACGGTACAACAATGCGCCACAATTTGAGCCATCATTGACCCATTTCTGTATATTTTCTTTCTGATTTGCCACTTGGGAATATGCCTCCATCTCAGTTGCCACCTCATGCTCATTCTATGGGCTGTTCTGACTGTTCTGGCCGTTCTAGCTGTTTTCTGGCTGTATCTCTCTGGGCTCTATTTGCCGTTTAATTGGCTCTCAAAGCGACCTCTCCAGTAATTTCTACCCGTCTTTGTTTCGCTTTGCCAAATATGTCGCAAAGTGTTGACATTCGACTGGCGTATGACTTTGGACACTCGTCGCCCAAGCCTCATCGATGGCTACACGGAGCGAAAAAAAAATACCTATACAATACAGGTATTATCCATCTAAGATACATTAGATGGAAAATTATTAAAATCTTTTATAAATTGTTCATACTATACATGAAATGTTAATAGGGTTTATAAAATTTGTTATTCTTGTACGTATTTTGAAACAGACAAACCTTACATACCTTATATCATATCATTTATGATATAATATGGCTTTTAATAACCCCCTAGATGCATATATCATATGTTTAATATCGCAATTGCTTGTAATACTTAATATAATAGGCCATATAATAAATTACATTATATCTTACCTAATTTCTTGCAGTGCAGTTGCTTAAGTCGCTAAGCTCTCTTATGCCTCTCTTATTGTATTTCCTCATGTTGTTTTTCGAATTTTAGTCGTCATGCGCTTTAATTAAATTTTTGTTGGGGTTCTAAATTTGATGCTTCGTTTTGTTGTTGTTGTTCCTGTTTCTTGTCGTAGAACGTTTGCTCGAAATATATTCTGTAATGTCATGGCTATAGACAGAGTCTAGAGACATCAACGGCGCAATGACACAGACCAATGAGACAGAGATGGAGACAGAGAAAAAGAGAAAGAGAGATGGAAAGAGAGAGATAGAAGGAGATCTGAGCGCTGAGTAGGTGCAGGTCTACACTCACATGTGATGTCACTCACTCAAGAACATGGTCAAAACCGGCTGGCGCTGGCTATTTGAAGTTCACACGCACACACACACACACACACACACACGCACACACAACACACTCACACACACATAATTACGAATTCATGTGGCACAATTATGCGGCACAGTTGCTGCTGCAACAGTGCGACTGTTCCTGCTGCTGTTGTTGCCGTCGCTGCACGCCAGCAACATTGCAGCAACACGCAGCAACAGCAGAAGCAGCAGCAGCAGCAGAGACAGTAGTTGCAACAGCGACACACATTTAATTGCATATGGCAAACGAGCGCAACAAGTGCCACGAGTGTGTGCCACAGTGCCACATGTGGCAAGCAGCAGGCAGTCTCCAGCAACAGCAGCAACAGCAACATCAGCTAAAAATAAAGGCAAAGACAAACGCATGGAAAATTGCTGCCCAGGCACTAAATTAAAAGCTTAATGCAAACCCAGAAACTACCTCTACCCCCCACCCCCCCCTCAACATTGGCTTATTGTGGGGGCTGAGGAGCTGGTGTTGGTGGCGTGCTGCCTGTGCGCAAATGTTGCTGCTTGCAACAAACACTTGGCACGATTTTAATTTGCTTTTAGTGTCGGTAATTCATTTCTGGAAGAGAGTTCCCCCAACTGATAAATGGAAATGAGCACAATTAGTCGTGGGGGGTGTTGCTGCTGTTGCACAGATTGCGACTGACTGTTGCTGCCGCATGTTGCAGGTTGCATGTGGCAACTGGTTTATGTGGCCAGGCTTCTTTATCTAAAGAGCATCTATAAATTCTTTTCAAATGCGATTAAGAACCGGCTGAAAATAAAAAAACACTACGCACTTTGTAATAAATAAGCGAAATAGAACCGAGTTCTGTAATGAATAGCAAATATTTAACATTGCGACAGCAGTTCGCTAACATCTGGCTACACTGAGCGCAAATTGGTAACTCGAGCAAGGCATTGCTATCAAATAAAAATCCAAAAAATCATTTCGCAATTGAAAGTAGACACGCGAAATTTATAGAAAGCCGCAGCAACAACAACAGCAACTGCAATTAACAGCTGTTAATCCGTTGCACATAACTGTTAATCAACTGTACAGCTCAGTAAGCTCATGTTAAATGAAGTGTTAAATAAATGCTGTGAGTGAATCTAGAATAGATATAATGGAACATTGGAACACTCGGACTTGGTTTAATATTGTGAGTTAGTTGGACAGTTTATACTAACATTATGCTTACAGTATATAATGTTATGTAAAACCCACTACATAGAAACTCTAGAACAATGACAATAGATAGAGATCTTAATAAGCTTTTAAATATGGATTTAACATAAACTCATAAGTTAAGTTGAAATTCATTCTGTTAAACTCTTTACATAACAGTGGCGCTAAAACCTAAAGCTTTATGTTATTTTTTCGGAATGGAAATTCAATGCAAGGTTTTCATTTATGTAAACTCAGCTTTAACATAATGCTTAACAGAATATATCACTGTTAATACCAAAAAGATTCATATCATGATCAACCCATGGCTTACAAAAATGTCAATACGTGCAAAAGTTACATTTTACCTTTACCACCCAACTGTTGTTTAACACTGTTTTTAGTCGGTTAATTAACATGGTATTTTTGACTGCATTACAGCTGTTAAAACACTCAATGTTAATCGAATGCAAAGCTATGCCCGTTGTCTATATTATAGAAACAATGACACACACATTAAAAATCGGGGCGCACTCTGTGTGAGCGCATAGGAATTAACATAACGAGTCTGTTAATTGCATAACATACTTCTAATTAACATATCTAAGCAAACATATATACATATATGCAGCACTAACTGTTTATGTTATGTATTCACAATGCCAAAGACACAAAGACACGAAGATTTTCTATTTTCTTTGCGTTTTTTTTTTTTTGGTGTTGTGAAGACTACGAAATATGCCAGCTGATGGTTAAAGTTGGGCTCTGAATTTGGCAGTTGAGGGTCTTCAAGAACCCAGAAGAACCGAAGAAGCTGTAACATTGAAGAGTTGAAGCAAGAGGTCTCAACGAGACACCCTAAATTGCCAGTTAGATTTTTTAGAGATTCAATTTGCAAAGCGAAAGCAATTACGTTGACCACAGCTCGCATCACTGTCTGGCTCTCATCTCTGTACCTCTTTCATTCGAGCTGTCTGAATGTCTAACTGATTGTCTGTCTCTCTGTCTGGGTGTATATTATGCAACCCAAGACGAGGCACACACATCAAATACACTGAACCTGATTCATTTCAACACCAACTGCTCAGAGTCAACGAACCTGTGACAGTTGGGCGCAAAAGCTGTCCATCTGCAGCCCATCCATGGGGCATGAAACGGTACCATAATAAAGTATAAACCCAAATGGCACATTAAAATACAAAAAACAACAACAAAAAATAAGAAAGAAAACCAAAACAAGAACTTGAAACATAAGACGTTACGAAAGACGCCCCAAATACAAAAAAAAAGGCTAAAACTATAGCTATAGCTAAATGAAGTCAAAGCACCCGCCAGGCAGTAGCGGCATTTGCCACGAGAGTATATTTAATAACAGAGCCCCAAGTGTTCTATGCACTGCTACAAATAGCCAAAGCAAAAAGCACGTCATATAATCATAGGTTGATCTATGATATAATATGCTATCGTATGATGTGATGTGATAATCTTTTGCGTAGGCACATATCGGAGTCATTACCTATCAGGGTATAATTAAAGAAAGATCACACAACGCCCAATTGTGAATGACAGATCTATGTAGGATATGTATTTCTACTTAGAATAAATTAGTTTCGATTGTAGGAACATTTAAACAAATATATCTTGAGAACTAAAGAACATGAAACGCCCATTTGTATGTAACAGAGAAAAAGGTGTGACAGATCTATAAAGGATATGTATTTCCACTTATAATAAATTAGTTTCGATTATAAGAACATTTAAACAACTAGATCTTGAGAACTATATGTGCTACAAGCTGCAAATTTGGCATTTCGATAGTTTAAGATAGTTCGATGTATTTGGTATAGTATCAGATCAGGTAGCATACGCTTTAAGGCAGTATGAGAGCATCTAGCATAGAGTTGTAGATCGAATATATCATAATTTCAGTTTGTACAGTGTAGACTAACGTAAAATGCAACTCGGGGGCGCCGCTAATGAGCGTGAAGCGCCCCAGGGCAAGGGGCATGGGTGAATTTGAGGCGGCAGATAGGAGGAGGCAGGTAAAACCGCTCAGACATCATAAACAGCTAATAGACGCGTGCAGCGACAACTTGATTAATTGAAACGAAATGGCCCAGCGGCAGAGTCAATACATAGAAAGAGAGCGAGAGGGAGGACGACAGGGAGAGGGGGAGAAAGAGACAGGTAGAGACGGAGGCTGCAACAGTTGCAGCTACAAATGTTGCTGCTGCGTGTGCTGCCACAATTACAAAACGGCAGTTGCAGCTGTAGGTTGTTGCTGTTGTTGCTGTTGCTGCAGGAAATGCGAGAAGCAACTCAGATCACAATTAAGCAAATGACAAATGACATTAAATTGCATGCAAAATGTTGCACAAAGAGAGAGGATGCCACATGTTGCTTCTGTTGTTGTTGCTGCTGCTGCTGCTGATATTTGTAGTTAATTGGGCGGCAGCAACAATTGTACAAGGCCACTCGCAGCAGCAACATTCCTGTCCGTTAGCAGCGGCGCAGTTTTAATAAATTTAAATGTGGCAGCAACAGCAACAACAACGGCAACAACATCAGCAACAACAGCAACAATGCCATTATTTAAACGGCAACAACAATTGGTAATTGAAGCAGACTTAAGTTATGTGCACAGGCAGCAATTGTTGCAATTGCAGCAACTGTTGCTGTTGCTGATGTTGCTGTTGCTGGTGTTGTTGCCTGCTAATGTTGCTGTTGTTCTTTTGCTTATCACTTAAAATTTGCTGCGCATAATGCACAGCAGCAAAAGACACAGTTTGCAGCAGCAACAGCAACAGTAACTATCAAGGCGCAGCTGCAACAGCAGCAAATGCTGACCACATAACTGTACTTGGCATTGCGCCATCTAGCGGCAGCTTTACACAAATAACCCACAACTAATAATAGTAATAATTCAAATTAATTTTGCGCCCAAACTATTTGAAAGTATTAGGCGATAAAGTGCAGTGTGCAGCAAATGAACAAAGAGAAGAGAGAAAGAGAGAGAGAGAGAGAGAGAGAGAGAGAGAAAGGTACGGAGCAAGAGGCAAGAAGTCAAAGTGAAGTGGCATCATTTGCGCTATTAAAATAAAAATGAAGACAAAACTAGCAGATAACACGAAAATAGGAAAGAATAAGAATTCTATGCCCAGGTAACAACAGCAACATCAACAACAGCAAAAGCAACATCAGCAACAACAGCAACAACAACAACAACAGCAGCAGAAGTTAGAAAAGCGACGGCAGCAACAATTGCTGCTTGGAAAAGTTGCAGACGCCGAGCACAAAAATTACCGCCAAAGACCAAAAGATCAAACTGCAGCGAAATAAACAACAACAGCAACAGCAGCAGCATCGCCAAGAGAAGCAGCAACAACAGCAAGAGAACCGACAAATACAACAGCAGCAGCAGCAGCAGCAGCAGCAGCAGCACAAGGAATAAGAGGAGCAACAGCAGCAGCATCAATAGCCACGGCAATAACAACAGCAACAGCAGCAGGGGGAAAAATCAACCGCAAAAGCAACAAAAAAGCAGATTGCCAGCAGCAGCAACAGCAGCAGTAACAGCAGCGGCAACAGCAGCGGCACCATCAACAGCAGGAATATCGTGCAGCAGCAACCTCTCCCTAGATGCCTCTGCCCAACTCCCTTTCCCAATAATTCTGCCTACTCTCTTTTTTTCTCTCTCTCTCAATCTCTTTCTCACTCTCTCAATTTCTCTATCTCTCTCCCTGTGTTGCTCTCTCTTTCTCTCTCCATATCCCACCCTGTGTTGCTTTCTCTTTCTCACTGCAAACTCATAGAAAAAGTTGCTCATGCTAAACAGTCTTAGCCTGGCTAAAAGGGCCGTAGCCAAGCTAAAAGTTCAAGAGTTGCTCTGACTATTGCTGCTGCTGTTGCCTCCGCTGCTGCTGATGTTGCTGCTGCTGTTGCTGTTGCTCTCGCGGCGGCTGTGGCTGTTGCTGTTGCAGCTATAGCAGATGATCGCGTCGCTCGCATATTTTATACCACAAAAAAGGAATGCTGCAGCACCAGCAACAACACCAGCAATAGCAGCAACCACAACAGCAGCAATAACAACAGCAGCAATAACAACAGCAGCAGCAGCAGCAGCAGCAGCAGCAGCAGCAGACGCCGCCATTACGTTGCATATGCATAAAGATAAAGCCAAAGAAAGTTGCCATTGCTAGATGCAACATCTTTTCTTTTTGGCCACGCAGCAGCAACAGTTGCTGCTAGTAACCCACACAAAAACAACAACAACAGCAGCAACAACAGCAACAGCACCCACATTTCGCATGTGTGTCAATGGCATGCAGTACTTGCAACCAGCAACTGTTGCTGTTGCACGCAGCAGCAGCAACTGTTGCTGATGCCGTTGCTGCTGCCTCTAACTGTTTGCTAAGCCTAATAAACCGCCTTGCGAGTGGGCGTGGCTTAATTAAGGCTACATTTTTATATGTTTTTAATGCACTTTAAGCTGCAGCAGCAACAACAGCACAAAATTTAATAAATTATTTGCAATCTATGAGCCAACTACACTGAGCGAAAGCATACAAATTTATCACTCATAATATGCATAAACATAAATGAATGACTTATAATACCAGGGTATTCATGAATAATTAAATTTATCCACATTAATCTATGTATTTAATTGTATTTTCTTGCAGTGTAGCTGCATCCATTTTCTAGACTCACTAATTTGCTTAATATCCTACATTTTTATATGGTCTTAATGCGCTTCCAGTCGGCACACACACAAATCTATGAGTTGTAGCAGCTAAAGCTTAAGCCTGTGCAACACTTACACTGAGAGAAATTGATTTTTTAATAAATTTAACTCTATTTTATATAGTTTTAAAACGAGAATAAAGCATTTGTGCGCTTAGTTATAATTTTTTGTGGCAGTGAAGTTTATATAATCAGTATTTTTTTTACAGTGTATCCTAATGCCTAGCCCAGGTGCACTAAAGCGCTTAATACCCTACACTAAACCCTAAGACTAATCACAGCTCTCTAGCCCCGCGGGTTTTATACACTCAGCGCTTTGCGCTCGCACCCTACTGCATACCCCCAAGACCCCTTTATGGCCAACCCACCCTGCCACCCTGGAGCCATAGATGTGTGTGGACCCAAGGCCCAACTATCAGGTGCATTGATCTATGGCCATTTTTTTAATTAACGCTCAGTTTCTTTTATTGCACGCGGCTACGTGAAAAATGAGGCGCACAACTGGAAGTCGCCTGGCCCCCAGTCCGGGAGCCCTGCCTCCGCTACTCTGTATCTAACCCTAGGTATTACTTCTATGCCGCTGTCTAGATACTAACTATATATCTTCTCTCTCTCTCGAGGTCTTTCTCTCTCTCTCTCTGTCTCTGTCTAACTCTCCCTCTCTCTTTCCGTCTAACTCTCTCTCTCTCTCTCTTGCTCTTCGGCTGCCTCTATTATTATTGTAGTCTCAGTTCCGTATGTTATTGTTTTATTGGGCTTTCTGGTTTCCCATGGCGCTGCCGAGAGAATTTCAAATGGCAAAATATACTTATGAGAAAAATGTTCAAATACCCCCCGCTCCCCAGTGGCGAACCCTCACACTCTGTGGGCTCTGCAGCTCCAGAGAGCAACCCGCTAGAAATGGAAATTTATAAAAGATCATTAGCATACGAGGCACGTACTATGCGCGCTGATTGCAGGGCGCTCGCTAATAGATCTACGTCTACAGAGAGACAGAGACAGCCAGAGTGGGAGAGAGAGAAATAGAGAGAGAGAAAAAAAGAGAGTGGGAAAGATGGTGGGTAGAGTGTGAGCCGATTGTGTGGCAAATGTAGCGCCAAAGAGTGAGAGCGATCATCAGATCTTCAGGCGACACCAATTATGTTCAACTTCCAAATATTTTGAATAAAAAAAATATTAAATAAATTTTATAAAATGACACTGATAAATCAACATCAATATATTGATATTACTCTAACATATAATAGGTATTTGCAGCAAGATTTAATTAAATCACTATGTCTACTTAATTTGTGTCAAAATTTTGAAAGTAATTTAGTTTTAATATTAAGTCGACCAACAGTTGTGGAACTGCTCGAGTTAAAATTTTGAAAGAAGTCCATTAGTTGAGGCAACTAATTAGTGAGTTATTAAAATAAAATATTTAATACAAATACTGACAAAATGTAGAACGTAGGTATGAAGCCGAAAAACACCGAAAAGACAAGGAAAAGCAGAAAAGCTAAAACTAAAACTGCGACTAAGTTACCTGGTATAGCTATAACACGTTTGTTAATGGAGCGGAACATGTGGCGTGTGGACCATCCCTTCGGATTTGTGGCACGTCCGGGTAAAAATTCTGATGGTGCGGTTAATCTCATGATCTGGGAATGTGCAATACCAGGCATGAAGGCGACCCCTTGGCAAGGTCGTCTCTACAAGCTCCGCATGACTTTCAATGAATTTTACCCAACATTACCACCTAATTGTAAATTCGAACCACCTTTATTCCATCCTAATGTGTATCCTTCGGGCACCGTCTGCCTGTCAATGCTGGACGAGCTGAGGGATTGGACGCCAACTTTAACAATTAAAGAGATACTGTTAGGTATACAGGATCTTCTGAACAAACCAAACATGAACGATCCAGCCCAGATCGAAGCCTATACTATCTACCATCAGAATCCCTGTGAGTACGTGAGACGTGTGCGAGCTCAAGCGTATTCTATGACTGCCACTGACTAAGAACCAATCCCAAGAATAGCAATTACTTTGAAAACAAACATATCCATATCCATACACATATTATTTTATTTAAAAATAAATACTCATAACTAACTCTAACTAACTCTATATGGCATATTGGTAGATGCTCTAAAGATGCAGATGCTCGCATTCTGGGCCGTCCGTCGGGTGCTATCGTCTATCTATCGCTTTCGACTGCTGTCTGGTTAGACCAGTTGCACTAAGTTTACACATCTATATAGATATAGATCAAGCTGACATTGAAGCGAAAGCCAATGCCAGAATCAGGCCAAATTCAACTAACAAGCCTCAACAGCGCATCAGAGTCAAAGCCAAAGCCAAAGCCAACGCCAAAGCCAAGCCAAGTGTGCGTGGCATGATTAATTAATCAGGCGCCCATATAATTCGAACACTAATACACATGTAAGCCACACTTACTCACACTCAAACAAACACACAGACACACACACACACATACAGCAGTGTGTGTGCCACCCACTTAACAGCTTGATATTTGTCTGCAAAGAATATATCTATCAATCAGTTCTAGTTGCATTGCCTTTGCGCTGCAATTTATCAAGTTAACATTTTAATTGAACACGCTGCCGCTGCTTAACAGCGCAACATGCAACATGCAACATGCAACATGTTGGCTGCTTAACAGACACGCGTTAAGCGAAACAGTGGCTATTCTTTTAACAGCGCTTGCCAAAGCAGCAGAACTAACAGCGCGCTGTTAAAATTGAAGACAACGGCAGTCATGAAGTAAACAGTGTGGCCTGTAAAGTTAACAGCCTGCTGTTTAATGGAGACGCTTAAAAATAACAGCGCTTTGTTAACAGCGTTAATGCAAAATTTTTGCTGTTAAAAACGCACGCAAAGCAACGCCACTGTTATGATAGCAGCCCTCTGTTAAAAGCTGCACGCTAAGCAATGCCGCTATGCTAACAGCTTACTGTTAAGCAAAGCGCACTAAGCAGCTGCACTGTAAAGTTAACAGCGTGCTGTTTAAACTGCCTGGTAACAGTGCGCTGTAACAAGCTGCGCTTTAAGCAGCGCCGCTGTTAAACTAACAGCGCTGCAGTCAGCCGCTGCGCATGCTCGGAATTAAGCAAAGCTTTTTTTACAGTCGCTGTAAAGCGAAAAGCGAGCATTATGGCAGCAGCAAAAGCTTTATATATGGAGTTAGATTAATGCCAAGAATATGGTTAAAAAATGGTAAAAACTTATTGAAATTGTTAATTAACATTTCCATAATAGTTTAAGTAAATTTTTGCTAGTTTTATGCCTTTTTATTTAGTCTTCCAAAGCGCTTGCAACTTTTTCTAAGCGCTGCTGTTGCTGCTGCTGTTGTTGCTGCCGCTGCTGCAAACCGGTCTGCTGCTGCTTGGGAGAAAAGTCTGCCGACTGTTGCTGCTAAAGTCACCAACGACGTCGACGTCAACAGCGACTGCGCGGCCGGCTGCTACAGCGGCAGAGACAGCGTTTTCCGGTTGAAAATTTTTAAAAGACGCTGCCGCAACGGCGCTGCAAACATTTGTAACAAGACGTTAGAAGACAGCGCAACTGCCGCAGCCGCAGCAGCAGCAGCATACGACGACGGCGATAAAGAAAAAAAAAATACAACTAAATTTAAAACAAACTTTTTAAATCAAATAGTGTACAATTGCTAAAACAAAGTGTTTCAAATAAAACTTGTGAGAAGGTGTCCGAAAAAAAAATCTGCCAGAATATTACGAAAAAACAAATAATACAGCCAAACAGAAGAGGCGAAAATTTCTATCGCTCCTTGAACTTGGCTTTGTGAGTTTTTGGCTCTTTTGGGTGCTGAACTTGATCTACGTCTGGGACTTGGACTTGAACACGGTCGCTACGTGAGTCGTGCAGTGTGTGGCTACAGTTAGCGCTAACAGTTAGTTGACACTAATACGCGCAGCTTAAACGAGTTCGCAAAAAATTAAATATCGACAAAATAAACAGAACAAAAAATTGAAGCCAAAATCTAAAGCAAGAAATATACATAAATTTACAGAGAAAAATTCATCGCAAAACCATTTACAGCAAAAAATTAAAGCAAAAATTTAAAACTAAAAATTAAACCGACAATTTTAAGCTAAAAATATATAAAGCAAAAATTTAATGCTAAAATTTAAAAGAAAAATTAAAAGATAAAAATTGAAGCATTAAATTTAAACAACAATTCAAAGCATAAGGATCCAAGTTAAAAAAAAATTACCAAAATTTTTGCAAACTTTCAAACTTCCGCCTTAACCTTTCCGTGTAAAAATCAAAACATCGCGACAGAAAATCGCTAATATATAAACAATATATCTAAAATTATTAAAAGATCCTTAAAAATCAAGGCCTTTGTGTCTGTGCTTTAAAGGCAGCCGAGAGATGGCGCTAAGTGCAGCTTGCAGCTGCGCCCTGGCGCTAGTGGGCGTGCTCTGTGTGCTGCCCCTTTACGTTGAAGGCGATTATCCCGATGTCATCGAACTGGTGGGCTACAGCAATCGTCGTGCGCGCACGCATTTTATGGAGAATGCCACGCCCACGCTGACACCGCCCGCCTCAAAGACGCGTGCCGACATTGAGACGGTGAAAAGAAACATGAAGAAATATGATCGCCTGCTGGAGCTGGACACACAGCATTTGCCAGAGCCACAGAAGGATATGCTGGCCAGGATTGTGGAGCGTGTGGCCAGGCTGAAGGAAACGTTGGATCACGAGGAACAACAGCTTATACAGCAGGAGCAACAGCAGCAACAGCAGCAGCAGCAACAGTCGGGCTTGCCACGCAGTAGCAACGATCAGCAGCAGCAGCTGGAGCAGCAGCAGGAGCAGAGCACGCTGCCTAGCACTGGCTACACTGAGTCCGAAACGGATGCCACGCTACTGCTGGACGAGACCACGCTTCTGCAACTGCAGCAGTCGATGAACGAACAGGCAGCGCTGCAAGCGGAGGTCACGGCGCAGACAACGCTGATGAAGGAGCTGCCCACCACGACGGACTTGAACTTGGATGCGGGCGGGGAGACAACATCACCAGTGTTGACCACCTCAGCGGAGAGCGGAGAGACGGATGTAACAGCAGCAGCGGCAGCAGACGAGCAGGGCGAGCAGTCAGAGGAGCAGGAGCAGGAGCAAGCAGAGTCGACGACCAGCGCGGATGCCATGACTGATGCCACCGATCCGGATGATCAGTTTGTCGCCGCACGCTCCAACAACAACATTGCGGCCATTACTGCTGCCGAGCCGGAGTCTAACGGCAGCAGCAGCAGCACCGCCACCACCAGCGTGGGCAATCAGCGCACCCTAACCACCATGGGCAAGCTCAAGGTGCGTCCGACCAAGCGACCCTTTGGTCACAAGGTCACCGCAGCGCTAAAGCGCGGCCAGCGCCCGAGCAGCGTCAGTGCCGCAGCGGCCAACGCAGCAGCAGCATCCAAGCCCAGCAGCAACACCGGCAACAAGCAGAAGCTAAACAACGCAAGCAGCAGCAGCAATGCTTATCAGCAGCAGCAGAAGCTTAACGCCAACAAGGCCCAGCAGCAGCAGCAGCAGAAGCTGAGCACCGCTGCCGGTGGCAACAGCGGCAGCAGCAACACTGCCACGCCCTCGCTGCCGCTGGAACAACTCTATACGCGCACACCTCAAGCATCCACCGCAGCAGCAGCAGCCTCCTCCAGCTCAGCCGCCGCCGCAGCAGCAGCGGCAGCAGCATCCACTTACGGCAGCAACAGTGGAAGTAGCGGAGGGAACGGCGGCAGCAGCAGCAACACACCGGATGCCATCTATGATGGTCATGTGAATGCATCGGCGCTCATCGATAGCCTCAATACGAATGCACGCGAGGAGTACTATCAGCAGAAGCTGAATGCCAACGGCAACAGCAACAGCAACAACAACAACAACAACAGCAACAACAACAATGGCAACAGTAACAATAAGGTAAGTTCATTCTTTTCTTTGTTATTCGATTTTGGTTTTGGCCAAGTTTAATGAGTCGATCGCTTGACATTTGTGGCGCTTAATTAGCGTCGTCTCCAAAAAACTCCAAAACTTACCACTTATGCGCATTTTATGCTGCTGCTCCGTTTGGCTACGTGTGGTCCCCCCACAAAGCGCCAAGACAATGAGCACCCTGTTCATAGAGTGGGAGGCGGGAGGATTTAACGGACAGCAGATAAAGCAGCGCAGCTTTTAAACTGTCTCCAAGAAACTGGGTCTAATTGACATGGACGAAGATATACCCTAGAAACCTACAGCACGCCAGCAACATGTTGCTTATAGATGCTACATAATGCTTAAACATTATTGAATGTATTTTGAAAATACAATGAGGTTGTATACCCTAGAAAATATAAGCTTAGGCAGAGTTTGAAGGGCCTTGAAACCAATAGAATTCCTTTTGATCTATATAACAAAGAATTATAAATTTTATTCTTGTTTAATAATTTTCAACATTTTTAAAAATTAGTAAAACAAGTGGGCAAATGTTATGCAAATATTTTTCTAATATTTCTCAAATATTTGACCACAAACAGTGCAAAACGGTATACCCTATATGTAGGGTTTATGTAGGATAAAAAGAAACCGTTTGCTGCCCAAGTTGAATGTCAAATGCAGAATTATTGCTACAACTTGACACTGCAACAAAACCACAAAAAAACAAACAAACAAACACAAGCCACAGTGCAGCAGCAACAAACAGAAACAAAAATAGCAACAACATCAACAGCAGCAACAGCAGCAACATCAACTGACAGCGACAACAGCCAAAACGACAACAGCAGCAGCAGCAACAATAGTCAAAAGGCAACAAGCTGCAAAAAGTTCATTGAAGTTACGAGTGTATAAAGGTATCCAGTTGCCCCATAGAGAGAGAGAGAGAGAGAGAGAGTGAGAGGGCTACAGAGTGAGAGGATCGAAAGAGTGGGGGAGAGAGAGGGAGACAGGCAGGCAGGCCACTTGTTATAAATGGAGCTCAGGCTCCCAAAGCCTAGCGGGCAAGAGCTTGGCTTTCTCATTGCAAATCGATTGTCATAAGTTGGCGACGACAACAGCTACAGCAACAGCAACAGCAACAGCAACAGTAACAACAGCAACATGCAGCAGCAACAACAATAGCAAACCAGCAACAATTGCTGAGAGAGTGGGTCAGTCTACAGCTGTAGGGAGAGGGCGAGAGAGTGTTCGAGCAGGGGGAGTTGCAGCATTTGAGTGGGCTATGAGTTGTTCATATCGATGCACATGTTCAGTTGTTGCTGTTGCTGCTGCTGCTGCTGCTGAGGGCACAGCAACTTACATTCCATCAGCGACATAAAAACAACTCAAAAACAGTCAAAAAAAGACAAAATGAGACTCAAAATACGAGGAAAAAAGGCAATGGCAATGGCAATTTGTAGCCACTACTGACCTATAAATTTGTGATGTGCAACAGCAACATGTACACAACAGCAAAATGTGATGTTGCTGCTGCTGCTGCTGCAAAACAACGAGACGACATAATTTATGGCTACGCGATTGGCCAATTGCCAATTCAGCCAATTGTAGAATCCGTTCCACAGCTTGAGAAGCACATAGCACATAGAAGAATCGCAGCAGCAGCAGCAGCAGCAGCAGCTACAACAACAACAACAGACAGAAGAATCAGGCAGTAAAATCAAACAGAATCAAGGAGAATCATTGAATCGTTGCAACGTTGCAACGTTTTAAGACGACACACATACCTTTAGCCATATCAGCTGCAACGTTGAGCCAAGTTGAGGCCAACTTCAAGCCGGGTCCATCGACAGGTTGAGCCAGTTGCACGTGACACACAAAACACACACTCACTCACACACACACATAGAATCAGTACGCATTGGACATCATCTTCCACTTACCTGCAATCAGAGGGAGAAGAAAATTAAATAAAGGAAATTGCGTTAATCTTGTGAAGTTTTTTAAAGTTGATTTGCTGCCTAAGCATAACCCTTCATCATATCCCGAAACCGAGGTGCACTTCAAGAAATTCTTGAAATTTATTAAAAATTGCAATTGTATATTTGTTACCATCTTGACCTTACCAAAATCTTTCAAAATGTTCCCCCCAGGGGAAATATGTCGAACATTTTCATTGGGATTTTTACGGTCGCGCACTTAGTTTGGCCTTTCTGCTAGGCCATTCTTCTATACGAGCTTTGATCAACTACTTTCTAAACTTTAGGCTTCAATTTATTAAGAATTTCAGTGTAAATCCTTTCTAAATGTTAAACAAAATATTCGCAGAAAATGATAAAAAAGAATTCAAAAATTTGTGCATATTTTAAGACAGACTTCAAGTAAAAGTTCTTCCTATGAATCTAGAAACAAGTTAAGCTCCAAGAAAACAATTCTCTATCGAAATATGACAACAACAAAGCCCTGCTTTAAAATACACTCTATAAAGTCGTGTCTATAAAAGTCTTTCGCCAATCAAACGTAATTTTTCCAATACGGATGATGATGTTCGTCTCTGACTAATAGGACGTAATGATTTCATGGATTTTCTAATTGATTTGATGGTCGCATGCGTGTGTGCCCCGCCTGGTGGCATGCAACTAAATAGGCCACAAGCTGTGGCACTAATGAAGTCGGCCTAAGCGTTTCTAGCCATTTCTGGAGCCTCAACATTTCTCTCAGACTCTCTGAGCTAAAGTTATGTTGATGGCTTAACTAAATGCGCTAATAAAGCTGCGTTTTTTAGACCTTTCTCCACCGCTCAAGGTCGTAATAATAATATACAGCATTTCTATAGAAACCATATATATATATGTAGTACTACATCAAAGTCGCATTAAAGCCAAATCGTAGCAACATAGAACACACATAGTATACATATAAAGTAGCTAACTTTATGAGCTACCCATGAGCAATTATGGCTGAATGATCAGCCAAGCATTAACCCAACAGCAGCTGACCAAAGCCCCTCTCACTCTCACCCTGTCGCTCTGTCTGTGCCTCTCTTTGTAATTCTCAGACTCGGTTTACCGCTAGAAATATCATAAATTTACGATTAAGCACAGATTTGTTTTACGGTTTTCAGTTTTTTGTTTAGCTTTTTAGTTTTTTTGGTATCTTTGTTCACTGCGCGCTGTAATTAACACATTGTTAAAATATCTCCAAAAAAATATATGTATAATTGTGCAGCAAAAAAAAAAAAATGTTGAAAATCTTTTTGCTAATTTGCATAGAAATAATAACAAACAAACAACCGAAAAAAAAAACTTAAAAAATATGTTATAATAACACAAACCCAAAGCGACTTGAAAAGAAGCAACAACTTTCGCTCGCATTTAATTTACACGCTTTCTAAGTCCCCACTGAAACCTCTCGGGTCGCTCGAAACCCCTTTAAAACTCCGACTAAGAATCGCGGCCAGTGTTAGTTTTCAGCTCAATAGAGTCACAGAAATCAAGACGAATTATCACAAAATTCTTCGACTATCATAAATAAGAAAAACAATAGGCATGAACCATATGCATTTTAGCCTCAATATGGCTATAATAATAATGCTTAATAACGAGTTGAAGAACCGTTAGTGCTTGATTTACATGCCACACATGCCATACAATCGCCTAGGTCATGGCAAATGCCCAAGCCATGCCATACCATGCCATGCCACGCCATGCCATGAGTTGCATTTATGGACAGCTTCAACTCGTACACCTCCTACTGTATGACACCCTCTCTAGCCACCTTCCTGCCTCCCTCCAGCACCCATTCTACTCTCTTCAAAAAATGATGCAACATACAGGCGCAACATGCGACTTTTTTCACGCTCTCAACTCATTTAATTAGTGACCAGCTGTGCAACAAAAACCAGATGCTAACTATGCCTAGTCAGCGCTGTGCTCAACTAGCTAGTTACCATAGAATAGCCCCGCAAACTATCAAATAAATCTGTTGAACATCATGCAATCTTTATGAAATTTGAGTTATAGCTTCATGTATGCATAACAGGCGCTTAAGCAAAGTGTTATTATAATAACTGGAAGAGTATGGCTTTTATGAGTTACTCTTAAATATTTCAGCACTAAAGTAATTTATCTTAAGTCTTATAACATGTATTAAATTGATAGATCGAAATGCAGCATATTCTATAATTTGAAGCTTCTAACTACTGTACTAACCGAGAGCTTCCATTTTGAATGTGCCTTGTTTGATAATTTGCTGTCAATTGTAAAGACAGACTTTTAAGAGTTTTCTATTAATATGCCACCGTTCAACACAGCCATTGTGAACAGGGTATCGTTAGACAGAAAAAAACGGTGCCCATTGCGGCATGCGTCATACTTCAAACTAAGCCCCCCCTTGCTGAAGACCCCCAAGGCGTACGCCTCTCGTTCCGTATAGCTGGCAATTAATTACAGCTTTTGCATTTGCATTAGGCTTTTCCAACGAAAGACAACTGAAAAAGAAGTTTCACTACATTTTTTCACTACCTTCAGTTCAGTATGCAGGCTAGTAAATTCATGCAACGCCCCTAACTAACTAATCCCCTGCACCCCTGCCCCGTGGTACTCCAAAAGGGGTTTTTTATTTCTCCTTTGGGCATTGCCGCGTGCCTTCTAACAATGACACCAACAATTTTACAAGGCATAGAGCAGATAATAATAGCATGCTCAAAAAAGCAAACAGCAAAAAGCAAAAAACAAAAGCCAACAAAAGTGAATTGCAGTTAATGTAATTTCAACAAATCATAAAAACTATATCTATATTATGCCCCCAACATCATCTACCTACTTACTTACTTACTGAGTGGTAAGTCAAAATTTGAAATGGAATATTCAAGTTACCGGCAAAAATTCAAACAGCAAAAGTCAAACCAACTATGTGGAAAAGTGTGAAATTTCCCTCTATTTTCTTCGTTATTGTATTTTTCCTGTGGAACTTGCAGCTGCCACAAATCGAATCGACGCTTCGCGCATGGGGGCAGACTGATTGATGCAAGGTGAAAATTGGTTGGAAAAGTTCAGTGCGGGAAATGAAGCATGCGAAATGACAGCAAAATTAGCTGACCGTAAAATATTGTATATATTTTCTATATATTATGCACGCAAACCAAGAACTTCTGTTCGAGTGGCAGACCATATTATGTACTGAATGCAAGAAATGTATATCGATTAATTTTATATCGATGCCCACTAAAAAGATGAAGCTTTTATATTTATATGTGCATAAACTGAGTTTATGTTAGATGCTTGAATAGTTATCAATAGACGTTTGATATCGATACAATATATATCGATAAATTTAATATGAAGCTTGCGCTTTTCATGTATCGAGTTTCACTTTGGGTTTCTTCTTAACAAAGTTGTAAAAATAAAAATCGTTTTGTTATGATATGCAATTTATTGCAGTGTAGATTATGAGCATCTGTTAAAGCTCATAAGCTTATCAGCAGCGCTTGTTAGCACACACATTCACACACACATACACAAACAAACAAATATCTTGTAGATTTACAGACAAAAGATAGGCCTAACGGTAGACCTGAAGCTTATGCTAATAAAAGCCCCAAAGCAATTACATGAATGAGCGGCAAATAGAAAGAGGGAAAGAGATAGAGAGTGAGAGAGAGATAGAGAGCGAGAGAGGGTATATGAAGTACGGGTTATAGGGGGAAAAGCTCAGAAGAGAGCGGAGCCTAGGCGGCACTTGAAGTGCTGTGCGGAAGCTGTAAGCTGAATGCAAATGAAAGCATTCAAGCAGAAAAGCAAGAGATTTTTTCAGACAAAGAAAGGTATAGAGCAACAGAGATAGAAAAGAGAGAAAGGAGAGGGGCTGAGGATTGGTAACAGGGCCTAGGAGAAAGAAGCGGTAACGTTATTCCATATGATTAGGGAAAAATCGAACAATGCAACAGCAACAACATCAGCAGAAGAAAGCTGATACCCGTCGTTGTGTGCTAGTGTTTCTTGGCTTTCATTTCGGGAAAGGGTTTCTTTTGCATTTCTATTCCTCAATACAATATTACGCTCTCAAGATCTTATGCGCCTTTGATTTATCTTTGCCAAAAAAAAAAAAAAAAAAAAAAAAAAAACAACCTTTTCCTTGCAATTAAAAAACAAAAACTAACCAAAAAAATCCAAAAAACCCCCGCCGAAAAAGTAAAAAACTATAACCCCTC
>JBANCZ010000076.1:0-29577 GCA_037040025.1 Sphaerogastrella javana | reverse complement strand
GTTTTCATTTTGGGAAAGGGTTTCTTTTGCGTTTTTGTTTCTCAAGAAAATGTTACTCTTTCAAGGTTTTCGGTTCCTTTGATTTCTTTTTTCCAAAAAAAAAAAAAAAAAAAAAAAAAAAAAACAACAAACTTTTACTTGCAATTAAACAGCGAAAACTAATCAAAAGAATCCACAAAAATCCCGCCGAAAAAATAAAAAACTATAATCACTATAATTTATATGATTAAAGACCTAAAGATAACTATAAAGCCCAGAGCTCATTAGCGTCCGCAAAAATGAAAAGTGAAACTTGCTGAGTCTGCCACAATTATAGGCCACAAAAATCTCAACCACTGCAGTGGCAGCAGCCTTAAGTATGATCATATAACTAAGCTAAGTACCCCTACAGACCCCTACAAATCCCCTTTAGACCTCTCACTCACCAACAGTCCAAGTCCCATTCATTTGTGGCCATGACTTGGCTACTATCTGGGTTCATTGCGTGGGCATTGACTTGTTTTTTTTTTTATATGTTACATTTTTGCAAAAAAATAAATCGGTAGACTGTGGATGCGCTATTATATGAGAGAAAGGTAGGAAGCGGAAGTCTAGTCAAAGAAAGGAACAACAAACTTTAGAAATCTGAACGATAATAAAGAAATTTTTATCATATCTTAAGATGTGTAAGCCCTAAATGAGACTGTATTTGTAATTTAGAACCACTAGAAGCAATATAGCCGAAGATCTGAACCTTATTCGAGCAATCACACTGGGATCTAGCAAGTACGCGATACACAGAAGATTAAAGGTTGCTAAAGCTATAAAAGACTGACATTTAAGCAGTTAAAGACTGAGAGCTAAACAAATGAGGAATGGCAAAAGCAGCACACACACATATTCAAAGAACCGTCTTTAGGTCTCTCAGCGAACCCACAAAACTCTACCTTATTTAGCCCTAGCCACTTTCCATTAAAAGCTCGACGAGAGTGAGAGTTTTTCGTGTGTGAGAGGCGGGCGAAACGCAATTGTACCCATGGCCAAAACAAACTACAAGTACGAAAAATAAACTGACAAAGGTATTTACTTTCGGCTGTCTAACAACCCTACGGCGCACCCCCTGTTCACCCTCCGAGCGCTACCATAAGCTGCGCTTCAATTGTTGCCGCCTCACGAGGCTGCAACACGACCAAATTAAGATCTCACAGCATTTGGCAAACTAATTGTAAATGTCTCAGGCAAACTATTTGCATTTTGCATTACAATTCAATAGACAACCGAAGATCGTACCCGACAACCCTCTTCCATCCAACGCCCCTGCAATTGGCTACAAACTAAAAATCTTCTCATCCTGCGACTTTATTTTTTTTTTTTTTATCTATTTTGCTTTTGTTTTTGGTCTTTGAGTTTGAATCTTTTTGGCTTTCTTCTTGTTACTTTCTGCTGCTTTGGCTTTCTAGGTCGTGTAATTGTGCATACAGCACACACAGAAACACACACACGGAGACACAACAACAATAACAACAACAACAAGAATTGCATTTAAATCACAATTCGCTTTGTTGCCAATCTGAAAACTTGGCTTACCATTGCTACATGGCTCTAACTTTAGCTCTATGTGTCTGTCTTGATCTCTGCTTCTGGCTCTAACTCTAGCTAAAGCTCTTGTACAATCTCTGTTTATCTTTCTCTCTCTATTTCTCTCAATCTGTGTCTCTCTCTTGGTCTTTGTCTCTATCTGTGGCTAATTCAATTGCTGTGCTTTGAGTATTCTCGAAATAAAATTGATAAATTATTTATAAAGTTTTGCCGCTATTCTGGCATTTTATGGTCTATAAATTTATTGTACTTTCTAAACCAACAACAGCAACAACAACCACAAATAAACAAACAACAAAAATTATGCGATGAGCCACGGAAACGAACTCAATTCAATTCAATAATAACGCTCTTTTCATAAAGCCTACACAAACATAAACAAAATGAATGTTTTGAAAATCGAAGTAACGACTTTGCGTTACCCTATAAAAAAAACAATATTACAATAAAAAATATAGTCAAAGTCAACTAAACAGATGAAGAGTTGAATAATTATACAGCATTTATAGAAAAATAAATTTGAGGTTATGATTTTTATTTAAGTGGAAATTATTCTTTAAGCATAAGTTCTTCATTTTCCCATAGATCGTTTTCAAATTTGAAATTTTGTTATACCAAACTGTAACTCAAGCAGTTACCAAATTTCATGCCACATGCTCTAAAAATATATGTATATTTCTATGCATTTGCTACTGTAACTTTAAATGTATTTTAAGCAATTGGCGCTATTGTTATACAACTACCTAAATACCAACTTTTATAAGGCTAGCTATCATAATGCCAGAGATACAACTTAAAAGATATAATGGAACCAGTTTAAATATAGTTTGGAAAAGGTATTGAAGAGGCATTGCTGTTATGTAAACATCCACGGAACGTATATACCTCTCTTTGGGAACCCTAATGAATAGGAGCATAGAAATGAACTTGTTGGCATGATATGGAGGCAGGGGAATCGTAATAAAAAACGATCTGTGGCTGATGGTCTTTTGGCTACTTTGACCTCGGGCCAAACTTAATTCAGCAATTTCTATGCGCGCCTGCAATTAACGTGGCCATTGAAAAGATATGCATCTATCAAAAAGAAAAAAGAAAAACTTGACTCAAATCAAGAGAAAGAGTGCTACAGGGAAAGAGAGAAAGAGAGTGCGAGGGGGCGCGGCGTGGGGCTGGCAACATTTAACCCACAGTGGCAATGCGCTGCTTGCAACAGGTGAATGCAATCAGCGTATAAAAATAATGCTACAAATTGCATTTTAAATGGCAAAAGCACAAACAAACAAAATAAAAAGCACGAAAAACACAAAAACGCAACAAAAAACAAAAAAAAAACGTTTATAATTTGTGAGTTTTTTTGTGGGGCAGCAACTTTTACTGTTGAGTGCAACAAGTTGTTGCACTAATAAAGGCGTCATCAAATGTCTATAAAGAAATTTATAAGCAAATGCTAAAGAAAGTGCCACACCGGGGCGTGTGTGTGTGTCTGTGCAACATTTGACACAGTTCTTGCCGCCACAACAAATGTTGCAACATTTGCACTGACGCTCTATTTCCTCTGCCTCTGCTTCTGCGTCTTCTTCTTCTGCAACATCATCTGCTGTTGGTGCTGCTGCAGCTTGCAACACATTTAAATTGCTAATTTGTTGTCCTTTTAGTTCTAGCAAAAAAATTGCAATTTCCTTGCCCCAACTGGCGGCAACTGGCCATTAAAATGCACAAAAAACTTAAAAAAAAAACGTTGCTGCCACATGCAACAAATTATGCGGACAGCAGCAGCTAGGAAACCGAGTCAAAGCCTACATAAATGCATAGATACAACTTCTTTATGACAAGACATTAAAATGGATTAGTTTCTCATGCCGGAAAACTCACACAGGCAACAACAACAACAACAACGACAACGGCAACTAAAGCAGAACATGCAACATGGGTCAAGTTACCACAGCGACTGTCACTCGATAACAGCCGTTCATTAGCATATAGAGGTACTGTCAGCGGGTTCTCCAGAGGTTTTACAGTTCAAATGGCTGCTGTAGAGAACTCTGTTAAGCTTACAGAAGTTTAACATAAGCCTATCAAATGAAAACAGAAACAAAACTTGGCTCAAGTCATTCCAGTGATTTTCTGTCGTTCTTTTGCATATATACACTTTTAAAAGGGTCTGTGTGAAGACCCTATAGAGATTCTAAAGTTAACGAAGCTACTCTATAGAGATTCTGTTAACCTTACAGTGGTTTAAAGTAACTCTAAAGCATATCTATGGCAATCTGAAACATGTCATGTTATTCCAGAGGTTTTCAGCACTCATTACCTCAGTAAGGCTTTTTAGAAGCCCTATAAAGGCCCTCTGTTATGTTACAGCCATTCCAAATAGATCTGTAAACATATGGTAAAAAACACACCTCGTCAAAGTAATCGATAAATTAAAACAATTTGAAATAATCTTTGTTAAACTGATCTCAATAAATGTTGTAGAACTATAAAATCATATAGATTTACAGTTTTGATAATCATATGGTATATAAATTATAGTGTTTGCCATAGCTTTCAACTCTTTGCCAATTGGAATGAAAAAACATCTCCCATTTGCTGCAACGCAATGCAGTCTATCGATATTTATCGCTGTCACTACTGCTCAGCTCAATTCTAACCCCAAATTCAAATAGGAATTTCACTTGTCTCTCAGCGCCTACCCACAAAAAAAAAGAAAAAAGAAAAATTTCAATTTCATTTGCCACATGCAACGTTGGAGTAAATATACTCGTATTGAGAATGGAGTATCGTGTATCGAGTATCGAGTGTATAATGGACTTCATCAACTCACTTTGAGGCAAGTGTGGTCAGTTTTTAGGCCATCAACTGACACACTGACAGCTGATTGCTATAAGTGTTTCATGTTGTTGTTGCACTTGTTGTTGCAGTTGTTGTTGCTGTTGCTGTTGTTGCTGCTGTTGCTGTTGTTGCTGCTGTTGCATTTGTTGCACTTGTTACTGCTGCTGACAACTTGACACAATTTTTAAGGCAAGTGTCGAGGCAAAAGTGTCAATTTCCATGCATGGAAAACTTTGCTTAGGCCGGACGAACCAAAGGCGTTCTTCCATCATCATCAACATCATCATCATCAAATGATGCCCTAGAGTACGACTCACACTTGGCATAAATACAAACAAGTTCCATATATACACTATACTCTATAGTCTACTCTATAGTCATAGTATACACACTCCATAAACTCCTAAAGCTACAGCAAGGGCATTAAGACTTTTGTTATAGGCCCATTTCACGGATATTACCAAGTAGTTCGATACAACGGACTCCTAATGGCATGGATAAATATTGATATACCATGGATTGTATGTAGATTGTAGAGAGAGTCTATGGAGACTGTATGGAGAGTGTATGAAGAAAGCGGGGAGTGTATTACTTATGCAGAGTGTGAGAAGTCTATAGCCTACACTTGGAGAAATAAAGGTAGACATCGACAAAAGTGTTACAATCTATTTAGATAGGGTACTTAGAAATAAAAATTATTTAGTGTAGTAAAAGAATTTCATGGAATAATAATAATATACATTTCAATAAATATAATTTTACATAGATTTATAAATTGTATATTTACCAACTGTATATATAAAGCTCTAAGATCTACTTTGATCTAGTGTAAGTTCGTATAGTTTAGATAGTTCATTTGGATTGATTAATGTCTAGAAATAATGATTATTTATGACAAAATTAGTTTATTTATACAATAGAAGTTTGTTTTATGGAATTTTGTGCAGTGTATTTCGAAGTCTGTGGCAGTTATTGTATGTGCACATATTGATGATTACAATACCATAGAGAACTTCACTTCAAGTGCTTAGAATGTGACCAAAAGCAGTAACAGCAACAGCAGCAACAACAACAGCAACATCAACAACAGCAACAACAGCAACATCAACAGCACAACAATGCGAACAACAAGCTGAGTATTGTTGATGTTGTTACTGTTATTGCTGTTGTTGTTGTTGTTGCTGTTGTTGATGTTGTTGTTGTTGCTGCTGGTTGTCAACTACTGTGCTGCACGTCGCCAGCAATTTGTAGGCGCTGCTTGTAGCGTGTTGCTGATGTAGTTGTTGCTGGTGTTGCTGTTGTTGTCTGTCTAAGCATTTGTCAGATTTGTATGTCTATTGTGTATGCTTAAGAGTGTGAGTGTTTGTGAGTATTTGTGAGTGTTTTTGTGAGTGTGTGTGCGTGTGTAGTTATTGTCAGCCAAGGTGTGTAAACACTCTTCTTTTTTTCTCAACTTTGACTTTGCAGCATCGCTGCATTTGAATGCAACTGCAATTGAAGGCAACTTTCTCGCCAAAAATGAGAGACAAAGAGTAAGAAGTAAGAGGCGCAAGTGTGGCAGGCTTAGAGGTTGGTGTATTGGAAGTGAGGGGAGGGAGGTAGGGCAATCAGCTGTGGCAGATTCCATCGAAATCATTAAAATAACAAATTGCGCACGAAACGCAGCAGCAGCAACACAAAAATACTGCAAATGGACAAAAGCCACAAAACTAGAAGTTGCAACTTCAAGTGGCAAGCAACAGCAGCAGCTGTAGCAGGGGGCGTGCCAGGGCGGCAGGCAGCAGCAGGAAAATGGCCGCAAAAAAAGGCTCAGAGCAGCAACGGCGGCAGCAATTATGGCTCAGACTCCAGCTCAGGCGCTTTCCCAAACCGCAGCAATAAAGTCAAGTTTAAGGCCACGCCCACCGCCCACGCCTCCCCTCGCCAGACCCATGGATCTCTGCCACTCCTAAACAGCCCAAAACGTGCATCATAAAGTCATCGAAGTTTATCATGCGCCATCATATTTTGGGCATACAACGAAACAAAATGAAAAGAAAAAAGCAAAAGTTCGCAGCGTGTGCAGTGGGCGTGGCACAACACAACAAACCCCTGCGCCCTACCACCCACCTCTCTCAGAGTGCATTGAAATGGAAATCTAGAGATTCGCTTTGGTCTCAGTCTCAGTCTCAGTCGCAGTCGGAGTCTGAGTAGGAGTCTGGGCTCTGTGGCGGCAATATGTGTCATTTGCAACCACAGCAACCGCACTAATTGGGTTCAGCGGGTCACACATGGGAAATGGAAAGCTGCAATAGCAAAAACAAAACAAAAACTAAAATAACATGCGCTACAGTCGTGCGCACTCGACATTTAGTACCAGAGCAACTAATACCTTTACAGCCTATAACAAATGTAGCATATCAGGCGTTGAATGTGACTGGAACAGGAGATAATGAAATTTTATTCATAGAAGTTTCAAATTTATCATATAATAATTTCTAATATAGAAATATTGGAAGTATGCATAAGATAAAGATCTTGCTTTCCCCCAAATTTTATAGCTCTAGCTCTTCATCTGCCCAAGATGTACACATAAAGTCAAATATCAATCAAACGACTTGATTATTAAACCCGTTGCACTTTTATATGCTTCATTGCACATACAACCTGCATACGAACCTTATATACCCCGATGCACTAATTTATAGTGTATGCAGGCAAAGGGACAGGAATAGGGATAGTCCGTGTACAGACAATTGGCTGCCAGTTTTTATTAATCATCAGAGCTGCTCGAAATGCTTGGAACAGCATCCTGTACTACATACAGGGCCTCGGTGTTGTGTGGTTCCCATGCAACTATATAATACGACCGCATCTTCAATCAACGTCAGTGCTGCCAACGTCTCTCTCGCTCTCATTCTCCGACTCCCTCTCTCGCTGTCCTGCACACACGTTTCCTCTGTGGACCGCGAAAATTAATGAGCAAATTTTACTCTGGACACGGCACATAGATATGGCCATATGGCCGGTGCTCGCATTTATCTCGGCATTTGCGCGTATGACAGGGTAGTCGCAACACACAAAATTGCGAAACAGTCAAATGTTACAAATAGCAGAACTAACAATCTATGACAGGTTTATGCGTACACGCTTTTCATGATGTAGCGCGAGGATAAACTGAAGTTAGCTCTGCGTTTAAAAGAAATACTCTTTAAATAAAAGGAACTAAGATGATATAAGGAGAAGAGATAGTGCTAGAACTAGAAGAAATATATTTTAGACAGTAAGGAATTAGGGATATCTACTTAATCAAGTTACTTATAAAGTGGGAATTATTTAAAGGGATACAGTTATTCCTGGGAGAATCATTAGATAATGTAGAAGAAATTCATTCAAAATATATTTCTTTTTCTACTCATTTATTTAAAAATTTGTTTTTTACTTACTACTGCTATCTTTATAGCTTTCAATGAGAGTCAAAGCTATATTTGGCTAACTAATTTGAATAGCTTAACGTGAATTAGACATAGTTTAATTAAAACTTCAAAAAACTTACTTTCAATGAAAGACTTTCGCTGGTCGCACACAAAAAAATAATTCTCGCTGAAAAGTCGGTATTACCGCAGCTAAACCTCAATCTACACTAACCCGGCTCAATGTCAGCTCAAATCAAGCCAAGACGACATATCATGATAAACCCACAGACAACGCATAAACCTAAGCAAAAAAAAAAAAAGAAAAGCGAAAAAACTGACTAACAAGCGGCGGCTAAAGTTCCCGACTGCGACAAGAGATTTTCAATGTTGTGTGCTGTTGGGCGAACGTAATTTGATAGGCAACAGCAACAACATGGTAACAGCAGCAACATGGCCAACAACGGCTTGCAGCAGCAACAGTTGCTGCAGGCTCTGTGTGCGTATCTTTTACAGCAACAGCAACAGCAACATTTGCAAGTGCAACTAATAAATTAATGTGGCAGAGACTGGCAGGCAACAACAGCAACAACTGCAACAACTGCAACAACAGCAACAACTACTCATAGCTGTCAACTGGGCCTAAAATGAAAGCTGCAACGATGCTGTTGCTGTCTCGCTTGCTGCGTGCTAAATTTTATGCCAGCAGTTGGCATGCCAATGATAGTTAGCAACAACAGCAACAGCAACAGCAGCAACATCGGCAACATCAGCAGCAACATCAGCAATTGTAGCCAGCGTTTTGCATACTAGATGAGCTCGAGTTGTTGCTGTTGCAGAGACAATAAAGCAGTGATGTTGCTGCTGCCATTGCTGTGGGTTGCCGTTTGATGTTGCTGCTAGTGGTTGCTGATGTTGTTGTTGTTTTTGTTGTTGCTTCTTTGTAGTTATGCTAAGCTGCCTAACGGTGCCTAGCGACGCGCTTTGAAACGCGGCTCTTTATGATTAACTCTAATAACAGACAAAAGGCAAACGGCAAGAGTAGCAACAGCAACATGAACCGTAGCAACAGCAACAATCGCAGCAACAACGGCAACAGCAACATCAACAGCAACAGCAACACAATGACCGACTGCAACTCTCATACAAATATACACATATATATATATACATATGATTGTATGTATATATAGAATTTTGATTATCATACGCTTAATTATGATTGATAGCTGTAAATGTTGTATGTATATCTTGGTCAATCTATACCACTGTATCTAGC
Organism: Sphaerogastrella javana; assembly: GCA_037040025.1. NCBI lineage: Eukaryota > Metazoa > Arthropoda > Insecta > Diptera > Drosophilidae > Sphaerogastrella > Sphaerogastrella javana. The sequence continues at coordinate 20,496 of JBANCZ010000076.1, read as the reverse complement.
AGATACTTTTTGTATCTTTGCATCTAGCAGCGCTACCTCGTTCATCGTTCTGCTGCCAATTGATTTACTGTTAACCCCAAAGAAGTAGTCGGAACGCTTATTTCTTTTTCTGTATTTTTTTTTTATATATATGCTGCTTATAAAGCAATCAAACACTCAACCCCAACAAACCAATCAGAACCACATATAGAAAGAACTCTAGAACCGAGACCCGATAGACCCCGGTGCTTGGTTGTACAGATGAATCCGTAAATTGTCTTTGGCCATATTTGTGTGTGCAAATGCAAATTGAGGTTAGTCAAAAAAGAAAAACAAAATGCCCACAAATGGCCAAGACCAAGTGAAATTTAACTCTGCAGAACTTTTGTCGCAAATTGCACTTCTCTCTCTCTCTCTCTCTCTCTCTCTCTCTCTCTCTCTCTCTCTCTGTCTGTCTGTCTCTGTCTCTTCAACCACCTCTCTCTCACTCAGTTTCACTGTGAAAATTCGACACAGTCTTGCGGTCACGACTGAGACAAAGGAGTGTGACGAAATTGTTGACTACAAATTTGATTTCTGCTGGCGCTGCCTTTTCTCGTTCTTCTGCCTCATGCTCTCTTCCCACCACTTCTGCATCCTCGGCTCCTACCACAAAAAGTTGCAAATTTGTTACTCTAAACACGGTGCTCCATGTACAGAAAACGAGTAGAGCACAAAATGAACATTAATGTAGCAAATTTTAAATGAATTCAAGCATATTTACACTTATCGATAACCATATCGATAACAATTAATCAACAAAATAGTATTTTAAGTATTTTAAACCATTATACATTAAAGAATGAGTCTTAGAACAACATAATAAAGAGCGCCTTAACAGCTCAGAGTTTTGTCTACATTAATTAATCGTTATTTGCATTTATCGAGCAAAAATCGAAACCCATAAACATAAAAGCAGCGACAAGTGCGCCTTGCACTGTTTTTATGTGCACTTAAAATGTTTTGTGGCTCTATTGAAGCAGTTTTTTTATGGCCACGTAATCAAAACAAAACCCCTCGAATCTAGTCTATCGTTATCGAAGCACACAGAAAAAGCGCTACTTGCTTCTCTTTGGTTGTGCCGACTTGTGTTTTATTTTTAGTATTTCGAATTTTTTCAGTAAATAGTTAGCGTAAAACTCAATGATATAGAGACATTAGACATTAAGATACCCCAGGCACTCCCATAATTAACGCACATTTTTCCGCGCAAGAAAAACTATGCAAAGCAAAAGAGAAAAACCGAGTGGAGATGAAGAAGAAGAAGCAGAAAGATGCCCATGTTGCAGAAAATAAAACAAAGACTTAAAGCAGCAAACAAATGCCGCAGGTCGTGTAGCTCTACAAAAAACAAGAAAGAAAAAAAAAACAGACAGATAAATCTAAAGAAAGTCCAAATGAAGAAAGTGTTGGCCTCAAGGCCTTCGGTGGAAACAACCAAAGACCAAGAGGACCCAGATGACGTAGTGGCAGAAGCTGAACATGAAGAAGAGCTGCAGATTATAATACATGCTATATAGACACTGTGCATAGCTAAGCATTTGCCAAAAGAAATGCAAACGACGAAGAGTGGTACGCAATCGACAAGATACTACCCTGCAGAAAACGCTGTGAGATCCGTTCCGATTGATTATAGACTGAATTGGCATAGCTTGATTACGGTCTGTCGTTTAATAGATATAATTCTTAATCTATTCATAGGTAAAAGCCATTCGCCCAATAGATTCTTTAATAATGTTCGAGGTTTCGTAGAGGCAAATTAAATAATTGAAAACATTCTTAGTATTCCTAGGTGTATTCCTTAAATAATTCGTCAAGATCTATACATTAATACAAACAGACAGCCTCATAAGATTCTTTCTACTTTCCTACAGAGAATTGGGACGCTTCCCAAGTTTCTGCTTGCATGTTATATGCATTTACACGAACTTAGCAAGCCCTACATACTACAGGGTATAACCGATACACAAAAGACACAAAATATGCAAAAGACAATGAATACAAATGCAATAATTAGGCGCAACAAATTAAAGGCAAAAGCCAAAGATGTAGCTCAACTTTTTCGCTGTTGTTGTTGCACTCAAATTGAATTTGAAATCTTCAGTGGCGACTTCGGGTAGATGCCACAAAGAGCGCGACTCAGAGGAGGCAAATGTAATGAACCTGGAAATTTGCTCGTAATGCCAAAACTTGTGTAGAAAGTTGATGGCTTATTTAAATGCGAAATTGAAAACAATCAACGACTGAGGCTGAAAGTATTAACCCATTTGTTGAAAGATATTTGTACAGATTTTATACGTTTTTCGGTTTTGTTTTCTTATTGCTATTATTACTATTATTGTGGCGATTATATTCCAACTTCTGCTTAAACTAATTTCGCTTTCTTTTCTCTCTCTCTCTCCCTCTTTACAGGTAAGACTGCTCTACCTTCTATAGACCCAACTGACCACAGGTAGTACGTGAGTAGCAAGCGGCAAATATCCAAAATACAATGGAGACTTTCAATGGTCTGAAGGGGGGCATGAGTTTGCTGTACGTATTAACATTTGACGGTAAACAATTTGTAAACATTTTGACCGTTTTGCGGTTTGGGGCTGTCGTAACGGTGTCTTGTTTGGTTGGTAAATACCATAACTGGCCTATAGATTCCCAGTTCTTTCTTCTGTTCGTTGTGTGTACTTTAAATGAATTTCATTTGAAAAAGCAAACAATTTAGAAGCAAAGAAAGTGAATCTGTTTATGCTAAGACTTCAATGGCTTGTTTAAAGACTCTGAAGACCCACAATTATAATAATCTGTTTAAGAGATTACAGAGATAAAAGATGGTTCGATAATCGCATTATCTTGGAACATATTTCATCCAATTTTTAACAGAATATCTTAGGAAAGACTCTTTCGGTAGAATACCTTCAATGTGTAGTCTCTGCCTAACAGATTGTAGAGTTTGGAATATAAAAGAATTTACGGTAATCTTTAACAAATCTCTATTGAGAATGAATATGTTCAAGTGGAAGTAGACCATTTCAACTAACGCTCAGTTGATCTATATAAAATTGAGCAAATCGATCATAAAGCCGACCAAAATTATTACAGATACTAGCTAATATATAGAATTAGATTCATTTAGGCGATTTCGATTCTCCATAATGCCCAAAGCGAAACAATTAAGCTCTTAACATTACATGCACATCCGTCCCAATGGGGCTGCCAGAGACCCAAATAGTAGCCAAATCTAGAGTCAGAATGAGGCCCAATGATGCACATTCATTGCTCGTTAAAGATCATATAATGAACAATCCCCTCCTCACCTGTATACAGAGTATAAACTCATTAAAAGTTCAACAAACCCAAAAACAAAATAATGGTGAGTAGAGTGGGCAAAAAGCCGAAAGAAGAACTGTTAACCCGAAGGGAGACCCACACCGCTATAACTAGAACAATAAACTCGGCCAGCAGCTAGCCAACACCACAACAACAATAACACCAGCAACATCAGCAACAACAGCAACATCAGCAACAGTAAGCACAACAGCAACAATAAGCAGCGTAATAAGTACTAAGCATAAAGAAAAATATTACGGCACTGCGCATTAAACATAAAGTTCAAGCAGTAACAGCAGCAACAGCAGCAATAACAACAACAATAGCGACAGGAACAACACCAAACACAAGAGCAACATATGTCAGATATATATAAGACTTATGACAAGTCACAAAAATTTATTTTCCCAGTCATTGCTGCGGCATTAGCAACAAATTAGAGCAAATTAAGAGCAACAACAGCAGCAACATGTACACGGCAGCAACATGTTGCTCTTGCTGTTGCATTTGACACATTAAAACGCTTTTAGCTGTACCACAACAATTATGAACACGAGTCCAACATGGAATGTTGCTGTTGCTGCTGCATGTTGCTATTACCTGCTGCTGTTGCTGTTGCTATTAGTGCTGCTGCTGTTGTCTCTGGCAATTGGATTATTCAATTTTCGTATTTGCCATTTGCCGCCTCCTGCTCTGCTCTAGCACAAAAATAATGTAATTGCTGTGCATCTGCCTTGACTGCTGCAAGCTCAGCTGCATCTAGTGGCCACTGCCCAATGCCAATCCCCCCCCCCCCCCTCTCACCATCCAGTCCGTCGCATGCCGCATGCCACTCTTGGAACAACTGCCTGCTGCTCGCGTTTAGCGCGCAATTGATGCAATCTCTGACGCGCTTACTCAGCCAGCAGCAGCAACAGCAACAGCAACATCAACAGCAGCCAGACTCTGGGCAAGATTTTCCTCTTTTTTTTTTGCGCTTCTTTATGAAACGCATTACACTTATATCATAGTAGAAGCTACAACATGCTCAGCATGGGTTGGGTACACTTAAAAAAATGCAACTACCATATCAACTACAACAATACCTCAACGTTCCTGAGATCCAAACACAGGAAGAGCTTCAGGGATTGTGTAGTAGGAGATATTTACATAATCTTCCGAATTATGTAGAATTTAAGAAGAACTGACAAACATGGCTCTCTTCTCTCATAGTTATAGAATCTCTAAGCCATATTTCTAGGGAAATTGTCATACACAGTTTCTCTTAATAAAATAGCTTAAAGGTCGAATATAACCTCAACATAAGTAGAATAATGTTTAAAGCTTAAAGCTCAAATATAACCTCAACATAACTAGATTAATGTTTAAAGTGAAACCTAGTACTATTCCAATCAATCTGAACCAATATATAGCAATCCTGCGCTCTTTTATTCTACTGCACCCTTGCATTTTCAATCTCTTTAGGTTTACTTTGACTGGATAGATTTTAATATATTGAAATGCATTCACTAAATATAATATTCTCATATAAATATATGATAGTATACATATGAATTAGTGCACACTTTTCTCGCTCAGTGTAGTGAAAAATGGCCACGTCTGCGTTTGGGGCCTGCAGTCAGATCTTGCAGATGCCATCCGGCTTTGTTTGTTGTTTGACAAGTTATGCGCAAAAAAATAAAATACAACAAAAATAAAATTTCATAAAAAAAAGAGTAAATATTTGTTGTATATAAGGAAAAATGTAACGCCGCCTGCGATGGCTATCAGTTACGCAGTAGAGCCGAGCGAGAGGACAGCCACAGCGTGGGTACCGGCCCAAGAGCAAGAGGGTAGCGCATGAGTGAGAGCCATCTAGACTTGCGCAGTTGAACGATAGATGGCGACTTGATATTCTATATGGTTAGAGCCGCTACCTATACCAGGTACGGGCAGGCAACTGCACTCTGAACCCCAGTGTGTGTGTGCCGGTGCAGATGCCGGTGCCAGTGCCAGCGCCCCAGTGCAACTTGCAACTTGCAACATGCTAGATGAGGCTGCTCTAACGGCCCGCAAGCTAGTTGCTTGTGCATCATCAGCTGGCGATTTATGAAAACATTTTAATTATGGCACCGCAGGCTGCATAGAATGGACCACGTTGGGATCTATGGGGTGGCTAACCTCCCGTTTGCTACGTTGCGTCCGACTGCCCACCTCGCTGCTTGCAACGCCCACTCGTCGATGCTGTCCTGATGCCTATCAATGGGCAACAAACCGGAAAAAGCGTTGAGCAAACAACAGCAGCAGCAGTAAGAGTCACAGCACCAACAGCAACAACAGCAACAGCAATAGTCACACCAACAGCAGCAACATTGAAAGTAAACAAACAAATGAATTGCGTGGATTTGCATGAGAAACTACAGTTAACAACATAACAACCTAACAACAAGCAACAGCAACAACAGCAACAGCTTCAACTCAAGTGAAAAGTGTGTACACAACAGCAGCAGCAGCAACAACAACTCAAACAGCAGCAACACCAGCAGCAACAGCAACAGAAACAGCAACAGCGACAGCAACAGCAGCAACAAGCAGCCAAATCTGTATGCTAAATAAGATTTTCGGTAGCTTTTCGTTTTGGGTTGTTGTTGTTGTTGTGCTGCAGCTTGCGGCGGCAAACTACTTGAAGTTTCACGCTCTTTAAACAGCAACTACAACAGCAGCAACAGCAGCAGCAGCTCGAGCACTGACAAGAACACGACAACAACAATTAAATAAACCATTCACAAAACACGCAGACACTTCACACACACACACACATACACAAGCACATTCACTCACACACACACACACACATACATACATACACTCACACATTCGCATATAACAGAAATTTCATTTTCACTTAAATAACAAATAATAAAAAGCCCTTCAAAGAAAAATACAAGTGATGGGACAACAGCAACAACAACAACAGCAACAACAAAAGCAACAACAATAACAAGCTAAAGCAAAGCAAAAGTCAAAGGCAACAGCAGCAACAACAACAAGAAGAAGAAGAACAGCAACAACAAAAACAACAACACGCACAAACACACGCACTTAATATTAACTAATTTAATATTCTTGTGTTCACTACTTGTGCTATAAATAGAAGTGCGGAGAGACAAGTGAAAAAGAGACAGAAACAGAGAGAGAGAGAGAGAGAGAGAGAGAGAGCCAGCAAGTGAGCTTCAAAGCGCGCAAAGGAGACACTTGAAGTGTAAGTGTAAGTGTAAGTGTGTGTGTGTGTGTGTGTGTGTTAGAGCAGTGCAGCTGCAACTGCCAGCTGAGCGTGAGCGAGAGAGTGTGTAGAAGAGCGGAGAGTGAAGTGGAGAATGGAGAGTAAAGTGGATGGGGATGCCGCACTCTTGTCCGTGGCGTGACTTTCACGTAATTAAATCAAATTTCAAATGAAAATGAAATGAAAATTATTTATTAATTGCGCACAACGCAAAACACAGAAAGTTACTTCTACAGCTGCTGCTGCTGCTGCTACTGTTGCTGCTGCTGCTTCTGCTGTTGCTGCTGCTGCTGCTTCTGCTGTTGCTACTGTTGCTGCTGCTGCTCTTGCTCTTTCTGTTGCTTGATTTCCATGCCTTTGTGGGCGTGGCACAGTTACACAAATTTGCATTGAATCAAAGACCATTTCGTTTACAAGCTTTCGTTTTTTTTTCACTTTTTCATTATTTTTTTTTTGCTGGGTTTCTTTTCAGCTCAATTTGAATAGCAAGTGCCCAGTGTGCAACTGTAGTTCACTCACACAAATAAAGCAGCACACACACACATACACACAGCCTGGTCTGTGCAGTCAGGTAGAAGCATTTAACATTGACTGCCGCTGTTAAAAATGTCTTCCTTTGTGTCTGGGTTCTGTTATTATCCCTGCGATTTCTGTTATTGTCATTGCTGTTAAAGCAGCTACTGCTGTTATTGATGTTCTTATTGTTGTTACTGCTGTTAATGGTACTGTTAGTATTGTTCTTGCTGTTAATATTGCACTTGCATTTCTCACTGCTGTTGTTGTTGCTGCTATTGTTATTGTTGCTGCTATTATTGCTGTTGTTATGGCTCTTGCTGTTATTGTTGTTGCTTTTATTGATGCTGCTGTTAATGCAGCTAATGCTGTCCAAGGTGTTGCTGTTAATAATACTTTTACTGTTTTTATTCCTTCTGTTAATATTATACTTGAATTTCTCACTGTTGTTATTGCTGTTGCTGCTATTGTTGCTGCTGTTATGGCTCTTGCTGTTATTGTTGCTGCTGCTATTGTCGCTGCTGTTAATGCAGCTACAGCTGTTCTATATGTTGTTGCAGTTGCTATTGCTGTTACTGGTACTGTTACTGTTGTTGTTGCTGTTGTTTTTGCTGATGTTTTCGCTGTTGTTGTTGCTGTTAATATTATACTTGCATTTCATACTGCTGTTGTTGCTGCTGTCATTGCTTTTCGCCTGCTCTAGCCTCATTAAAAAGAAAATGTTTTGCTCTTGACATAAATCAAACTAAAGCGCGCAGAAATTAACAACAAAGGGAATAATGTATATATAAATATATGTCATAGCAACAACATAAAGCAACAGCTGCTAGACTAATGATAGTAGCTATGAGTTACAGCTTAAAAACTTAAAGCAACAGCAACAGCAACAACAACAGAAGGAACAACAACAGCAGCAGCAACACTAGCAACATCAGCAGCAGCTTTAAATTAACATATTCTAAAGACTCTCAACTGTTATCTAAGTAATTTAATATATTTTAGCTATAATTGGGCGCAATTCGAGCACACTCGACTGGCGCATTCACGCCGCCAAAGGCAGCCCTAGCCAATGCAGCTCACTTTTCCTTGAACAACTCTAGGCATTCGCTAGTTTGCGAATAACAGCTTGCTGCTCGTTGCCCTTGCCACAAAATGTTGCAAGTGCAAGTTTTGGGGGCAATAGAAGCTGCCACATACGCCATGTTTAGCCATGTTAGCTGCCTCAATAACCGCTAATTTTCGGCTAACAGAAAGAAAACCCAAATAAATGGCAAACTCTCACTCTGCAGCAAATTGTGGCAGCAACATGTTGTAGTTGTTGTTGCTGCTGTTGTTGCTGCTGCTGTTGTTGGTGCTGCTACTTAGCACATAATTGAACTTAACTTGTTTTGTTCAGTTCTTTTTGTCGCTTCCCATGCCAATCATTTGGCATTTTGGATTTTGCATTTGCTTTGCGGCAAAACGTACAACATCCGCCATGTTGCAAGTGCCCTGCCACTCCCCCTTTTGATGTGTCTCCGCCTCTTTATCCTGTTGCTGTGATTTACACTGGCATTATTATTGAGTTTCAGTGCCGTTGCTGCAGCTGTTGTTGTTGTTACTGTTGCTGTTGCTGCTTATGTTGTTGTCGCATCTGTCGCTGCAACATTTAACCTTAGATTGCCCCCATTGCTATGGTCCTGCTGCCTGCTTTGGCCTGTCTCTTTCACTTTGTCTAAGTAGATTTTTAAATATTTACCATGTTGCAACATGCAACTTGCAACTGTCCAGACGCCGAGTGAGAGTGCCGCCAGCCTCCAAAAAGGGCAAACATTGAGGGGAGGGAGAATGTTGCCGCTGTTGCTGTTGTTGTGCTAACTAGGCTTTTTACAGCTTTAAACAATTTTCCACGAATTGCAAATTAAAGCGTCGCTTTTGTCTATTGTTTTCTGTCTGTTGTTGTTGCTGTTGTTGCCGTTGTTGCTGTTGCTCGTTCGACATGCCACACTGGGTTAAAGTTCAGGGCCAGTGGCAGCAGCAGCCGTCTCGCTCGCTCGCACTGATAGGCCACCCAACTGGGCTGCTGCCACACTCGAAAGTCGTGTTGCTACCTTTCCTCTTGCCATTGTTGTTGCTGTTGTTGCTGCTGCATTGGTTGCTGTTGCTGTTGTTGCAAGTTCTCTTTTTACTGTTGTTGCTGCTGCTGCTTCCTAGTGTTACTCGAGTGTTGCTGCTTTTGCTGTTGCTACCTTTGCTCTTACTGTTGTTGCTGCTGTTGTTGCTGCTGTTGTTGTTGTTGTTGCTGCTGCTTGTGGCACGACCTTTTGCCGGCCATTCGTTTGTTTTGTTGCTTTTCGAGTGCCATGAATTGCGTTTTGATTGAAAAGAAAGTGACATTTCCGTTGATTTCTTTGCCGCGCTTGTTGCTCCAGCAGTTGTTGCTACTGCTGCTGCTGCTGCTGCTGCTGCTGCTGCTGTTGCTGCTGTTGTTGATTTTGCAGTGAAACAAAATTTTGCTTTTATGCATGTGCCACACAGCTGTGCTGTAAGGAGAGGTCTGCTGCTGGTGGCGGGGGCGGAGAGGCCTGCTGTGAGTGGGGCCAGCGATAGGTGCCAGAGCTCAAAGTTTGGTCAATGTTTGCTTTGACGCTTGCTGCAACATGCCTCATGCCACATGCAGCCCTGCAACTTGCACTCAAGTGTCAATTAAGATACTGCTGTTTGCCAAAAATAAAAAAAAAACAACTTTGACAGCTAATTTTCAGCATACAGAAGCGAGGCTCTGTGTGTGTTTTATGTGCGAGTAAGTGTCTCTGTATGTGTATTGCTGCTGTCATCAGCAAATATTATACAATCGATAACAAATCGATAAAAGCGCCGCTTGTTGAGATTAACAGTTGCTGTTAAGTTGTATCTGTTAGAACGATCTCAGCTAACAGCGATCTTAAACTGTTAAGCTGCTGTTAAGCTGTGTGTCGATTGACTATTAGAACTTTCATAGTTAACAGCGCTGTTAGACTCTACAGCTTCTGTTGGGCTCTATGTGCCTATTGACTCTTAAATATGTATAGCTAACAGCGCTGTAAGCTGTTTCGATTGTTGAAATTTACAGTTGCTGTTAAGTTGTATCTGTTAGAACGATCTCAGATGACAGCACTCTTAAACTGTTAAGCTGCTGTTAGACTCTACAGCTTCTGTTAGGCTCTGTATGGCTATTAACTTTTAAATATTTACATATAACAGCGCTGTAAGCTGTGTCGCTTGTTGAGCTTTACAGTCTTAAGTTGTATCTGTAAGAACGATCTGAGCTTTACAGCTGATGTTAAATAACAGAATTTTCATAGTGCATCTTACTATGAAATCTGTTATCTATTTTGATCAATGCTGCATACAACTTGGAATCAATGAAAGTACAAAATGATTTCAAATGCAAGCAGTTAATGGTACTTTCCGATCTCGAACAGATCCTTCTCATTCTTTATACGAACTTCTCAAATTGAAACCCTCTTTAAACACAATCAATATATCAATAGCTAAAATCATTCAATTTACTTTATAACAAGAATTTCTAACTCATTTTGCACGCATTCCAGCGCAAACTAATGATTTCATATTTCCACACACTCAAAACCCAAAGAACAAGTAGAATAAGTGGCAAAGGAGAATAGGGAGAAACGAGTTGAAAAGGAAGAAAATGCGCTTGAGTTTCCGATGGGTTAATCAGCTGTAAGATATTTGAGCAAAAAGAACTTTTTGAAGGAGAAAACATTTTAATGGTCGAACGAAAAAAGTCATCAAGGTTGAGGAAATGTTCAGAGATACCCTATATATGCACAGATAGAAAAAGATAGAGATAATTGTAAAGAGAGTGGAGGTGAGAGGTACTGAGAGATATCAGTGTGTATATATAGAGTGTATGATAGGGCAGAAAATTATTTAGAAAGTTTTACCAGAGAGCTGCGCAATGGAGCAATGGCAAAAGTTTTAGAACAGGAAAATGGCTGTGGCATGTGGCATTTGCCACAGAGGAAGTGACGGGCGAAATGAACCGACGACTACGATGATGCTGACTTTAAAGTTGCAACTTGCAACTTCCAACACGGAGAGAATTTTTTCTTCTCTCAGTTATTTAGTTTTTTTTTTTTTTTTGTTTTTGTTACATCTTTCGCACAAATTATCAAGTAAATAGCGCAAAGTAAGAAAACAGCGAGAAAAACCAAAGTGCGTAGCACAGGCAGAGAGAGAGAGAGAGAGAGAGAGAGAGAGAGAGAGAGAGAGAGAGAGGGACAAAGAAAGGGAGAAGGTGCTACCAGGAGTGGTAAGAGCGAGAGGGCAAGCGTACTGCATCAATTTCTTAATAACTTTTCATTTTTCCCGGGCTCAGGCGATGCCCTTGCTTCCGCTTGACATTGCCATTGCTATTACAGGCAAATGGATCGAGAGATGGTGAAGGAAGCAGGTGAAGGGGGTGCTGCGTGTTACTAGGTGGAAATGAATGCAGTGAAGCAATTTGTGGCACTATGTGAGGTTCTTGTTTGCTATTAACCTGCTCTCGTTGTGCGTGTGTGTTGCAGCTATTTGAATGCAACCGGTGGCAGTGCCACAAAAATACACTCAGAGAAATATATGTATGTAACAGGCATGCACTGCAGTAAAAATATTCACACGGTTTCTGATTCCAAATAATAAATTGTATGTCGTTTGGAATGGAATACCTTAAGTTTAGTTATTATCGATAGCTTAATGAAACTGCAATCGATTGTTTAAGATCGAATCAGTCTTACCACAAGGCATTTCAATTGATTGATTTAGTATTAAATTAGATTAAATTAAGTTGAAATGAACCTTTTAATTTGAAATATATAATAGAGTCATGAGATGTACGAATGGAATAGAATATCTTGAGTTTAATTATTATCGATAACGAACCTGCAATCGATTAATTACGATCGAATCAGTATCATGACTAGGCATTTCAATTAATTGATTGACCAATAAATTATATAAAATTAAGTTGAAATTAAACTTTAATTTTGAAGTATATAAAAGAATCAAGTGATGTATGATTCCAGTACTATAGATCGATAACACGATTGTAATTGGTAGCATTTCTCACAGTGTCGCTGGGAGCTTAGCTTGCATTTTGCATAGTCTGGCTTTATTACATTTAACCGTTTTCAATTTGAGCCTGGACCTAGTCCACTGTTATTAAAAAAAAAAATGAAAGAAATGGAGAAGCGTAGAGAAAGAGCGCAATGAAAAGAGGAGAACATGAAAAAAGAAAAACTATTTAGTTGCGTCTGGGACTGAGCGTCAATTTCGCACTTGCCAAGAGCAACACACACACTACACACGCACACACACTTGCCGGTACACTTGCCTATACCTCAGCCTCTGCCTGGTTGCAAGTCAAATATGTGCGTTGGCAACACTTAGACGGCTCATGGAGAGCCAACGAGGGAGACAAACAAGCTTACAGAGTGCCACACACACACACAGGAACACAAAATGTGCAAAGAGATAAAGACCGTGCAAATATTTGCCAAACTGACAAGCGAGTTGACGCACAGCGTTGCCAGACTGATTCAGACTGCAAGACAGACAGCCAGCCCGACTGTGCGAACATCAAAACTAGACGCGACGTTTAAAGCCCACGCATTTGTTGAATGCAACATTTAATTAGGCTCGTCCATCAATCAATTTCTATAATATGCTGATATGTATTTCTTTAATCTAAACTCTTCCTATTTCTTCTTCTTCTCCTCTAACAGAAAACGGCAACTGCGAAACCAACAAAATATCATTATTATCCACACAATCAACACATCTATCTGTTGCCCGAGTGCGCCATACAGCAGGTCTGCAATGCGGTCTACGTGCGCCTCAACTACACCCAACCACTGTGCGCCTGTCCATCAAGGTAAGTGGCATGCCCAAGCCCAACAAAAAAAAAAAAAGAAGAAGAACCCAGGTTGTTAGTCTCCCACTGGGAGTCAGAAAGCGCAAAAGGTACATTGCAAATTTACCGCCCTACCCCACTCTCTCTCTCTCTCTCTCTCTCTCTCTCTTTGTCTCTACATAGACAGCTGTCTAGTTTTTACCTTGTACTGTTAACCCTCTCATGTCTCCTTTTCTTGGTCTTTGGCAGATATCGTGATCCCTGCTCGGCCAGCCTGAACGAAGATGATCAGCATACGACCAAATTGGTTGGTGATAATAAGAAGAAGGTAAGTCAAGTCACTGTTACAGCCTAACGGCAGGGTGCCTACGTTTACACTGCACGAAAAATCATAGCTTTAAATGTGCACAATTACAGTGCAACAGAAGATTTGACCAGCAATCTTTAAAACTTATACTTAAAACGCTTTGCGTGACTTAGCAATGCTCAAACGCAGCATTCTGTTAGTTAACATAGGCATAGCTGTTAACTAACAGCTCTTTTGTTGGAGCTCAAAAAGTATCGCATGATGTCGCACTAGTTTCAATGAAAACTTGGATCGAAATTTTCAAATTCGATGATTTTCGATAACATACCGAATTTCGGGCTGTACAGAAAAGAAAAGATTTTTTTGCATAAAGTGAAATATCTTTAACTGCTTCCACACGCCAAAATGTTGTAAATACTATGTAATCTCTATACTTCAATCATATTTTCCAGCAACCCTGTTTCTGCATTTGCTTGTAACTGTTATTGCTTTTACCGTACATGCATATTAGGTAGATGGAGCTCATTCTCTGAGTGTATTTACAGCTTGAAGCCTAAGTAATTGGTATCAATGATAGATCTCTTGTCTGGACACGACCCACTAGGCCCGCTAGAGAGACCCCGAGATGGCGAGTGGAAGAAACATAGATTTTTCAATAGATTTAGATATAGCAGAAGGATGCCTTTTGTGTATTACGTGTCTAACGAGAGCCACGCCCTCTAGCTGCCTCAAGCTTTAACCTCCGCTCAGACTCTTTTTCTCCCTCTCTCTGACGGTGGCTCAGCCTACTCCACGTATATGTTATTGGTTGTGTGTGTGGCTAGACAATTAGTGCACTAGGTGCATAATTGAGTTATAAGTGGAGTGTCCAGCCCCAATAGAAATTAAATAATAAAAACTTTATAATAGTTTAATGGGCGACAGCTGCTCACACGGCGTGGGTTCGCTCTGGCCAGAGCCACAGTCAGAGTCCGAGACAGTGTTGCAGCTTCTACTTAATTGTACATAAAGAGTACCGTTGCATGCCACACTTGCCACACTTGTCACACTTGCCACAGTGCTCTGGATGTCTTTGACGGAACTGTACCAAACGCCAGAGCAAATTATGAAAATGCGTTTAACAGTCAAGCTAGAAAAACTGGCACAGCTACTACTATATGTATATATACAGTGCATCTCACTCACTCTCTCGATGGAGACAGCTCCATCTCACTCTCTCTCAACTGGGCTAACTTAACTGCCAGGCCACATTAACCTGAATGGCAGCCAATTGGCAGCCAATACCAAGCGGGCGAAAGGAAATGCTGCAACATGCAAAGAGCAAAAAAAAATGTAGAAAAAATACACAATTTTATATATAGTATATAAGAAATAAAAACAGTGCGCCGCCAGTCAATCAAATTATTGACAGCCACAGCAGCAACCAGGCAACAAACAATCACAGCCAGCACGACTAGCAACTACCCTGTACCCGGTAAGATTGGCGAAACCCTCAAACTTAACTTCAAACGCGTTTCAATTATATACGATACGCTAAGGAAGAGCATACTTTCTTTAGTTAACATTCCTACAGTCAATATGCCCACTTAGCATACGTACAGGGTATAGCAACAACGACTACAATAACAATAACAATAACAGTAGCCCATTTTGAGCACGAAAAGGACAATCAAGTCGCGCCAATTGAAAGGAGATCTGCCAATTGGCGTGCAAAGATTTTCAAGAGCCCAAAGAGCTTTTTAGCTCAAAGTGGCGCAGACACCTTGGCCAACAGAGCCATAACCACAGCCACAGCCACAGCCACGGCCACCGGTACCGCCAGTACTTACCCCCGTAACGCCCCACATCGCTAAAGCCATTGCCAACGCCCAGGGCATGCTGTAAGTGACAGCTACTTGTCGGCAGCCGAAAGACGGCAGACATTTAGTCTAGGTTGCATGCTAACTTTCAATTTGCCCCCGAACTGATCTATGATATCAGAGCAAAAGAGGGAGAGAGCCAGTCAAAAAAAAGAGAGAGAGTGGGAGAGAGGTAGAGTGGAATAGAGGA
The DNA here is from genome assembly GCA_037040025.1 of Sphaerogastrella javana. Taxonomy (NCBI): domain Eukaryota; kingdom Metazoa; phylum Arthropoda; class Insecta; order Diptera; family Drosophilidae; genus Sphaerogastrella; species Sphaerogastrella javana. Next base: position 5,148 of record JBANCZ010000076.1, on the reverse strand, counting down.
GGGAGAAGGTTGTAGACTGTGGCAACTTTCTTTGCTGCCCTGCGGCAAGCGCCAAGTGGCAAGTGAATGTCTAATTGAGCATGTGCATGTGCGCCTCTTGAATCCATCTATTAGTCAGAGTCTAGACAGTCTAACGGTACTACATAAACGTTTTATACCCTATACTCTATATACTACCACAGGCAATAACGTTGGCTAAGACCTGCGAGGCCACCACCGAGATGCGCGAGTGCCGTTCGCCCAAGGATTGGTCTCTACTTGCTCTCCAGAACACACGCACTGGCAAATCTCACTATCTGGTCATCTGTCGCTGCCCGGATCACTTTAAGATGGGTAAGTCTATACGAAGTATACATATAATATTAAAAGGCCCTCAATAAATTATGTCATAAATAGCCTTAGATATCTTTATCGGAACAACCTTAACTAATTTTTTGTCTGTTCCCATCTCTAGAGGGACCCATGGCCCATGATCAGCCCACGTATGCTAGTGTGCCTGGCATACGCGTCTTCGGCATGATGTGCGTTAAGCCAGGCTACTCCGTGCGCAAACCGAGCGCCCAACCCCCCAAACGTTACCAGCTGCAAAAGCCATTCTATCGTCCGAGCACCCTGGGCGGCCAGAAGGACAGCTACGGCAGACCTATCTATGGCGGTGGTGCGGCGGGCAGCTCGGCCATCAGTGCTAACTATCAGCCACAGGATCAGAGCTTCCAGAATGGCAATGGCAACTCGTATCAGTATCTGAATCGTCCGGAGAGTGCACACACGCACAGTACGCCCAATTTCCGACCAGATCAGTTTACATTGAGCGGTTTTCCGGGCAGCAACTATGGACGCAACAATGAGCGACGTGGCGAGGCGCCGCCCATTGAGGCAGCACCCGAAGAGCGAGAGCAGTCGCCCAGCAGCAGTACTCAAGCCAGCAGCAGCAGCGGCGGAAGCGATGAGACGGAGGCCACACGCACGACGCTTCAGGCGGGGGAAACCAGTGAATCGTCAACAGCGGAGCTTACAACACAGCCGGAAACGAGCCGAGCCAAGCGTGCGCTCGATTCGGATGAATATCCGGAGCCGGAGTTTCCCTGGGATCGTGTGCTCGAATTCCAAGATACCATTGTCTGGGACTAAAAACCACAGCAACAGCAGCAACAACAACAGCAAGAACCTTAGTAGGAAAATTTTCACTAGCACAAAATTGGACGGAGCGAAAAATCCGGGAATATTGTGTGAACTTCGACAACTGCAACCTACTGTGACTGAAATAATAGAGGAGCCTCTGCCGGTTCCGGGTTTAACGACAACGTAAGCGGCAATAACGTAACGCAGACGTAACAGTGACGTTAACAGTAACTGTAACAGCGGCATAACAGCAATGATAGTATGATAGCTGTTACGCAGAACTAAAATATTCCAATGTTACTGTAACGTAACCGGGACGTAAGGCACTTACGTCGTAACGTAATTAGCATTTTTTTAAGTACTCGTACTCGTAATACATTAAGGCATTTTGAAATGGCATTTTGATACCCTGAGATCGATTTGATTTGATCTTAATTTAAACATTTAACATTACTTAAATACTCGTCTATTTATGTATTTATTATTAAAACAATTACGAATTAATTAAACAATTACGCGTTACCGCCCCTGCCCCGCCCTCAATGCAACGCACACACTAATTGTTTAATTAATTTGTTTTGCTTATAAACAAAAAAAAAAAACAAAAAGAAATTAAAAATCAAGGCCTCAATTTTAAATATTATTTGAAACTATTTAAATGCAAAAACCGAAAGAAACAATATTTAAATAAATAACAAATAAAATACATTTAGTTACCTATTTATGTTTAGATTTAAGCTGCATTTACTAGTAGTTAAATTATCAACCGAAAACAAAAAACATAACTATTCGCGCAAATTTGATATGAAATTTTCGTAAAGCGAATTTGTAATGCAAATGTAATAAATTATTTATACATTTTAGTTAAATAAATAATAAATGCAATTGCAATTTAATTAAACTCTAAAAGTCCTAATAGTGTGCAATTGTTTTACTTTTTTAGAGTAACAGAGCTGCCCCCCTGTGTATAACAGCGGTCGGCCATTGAATGTTAAGCACCTGTTAGCTTAACAGCGCGCGAACGCGCAGCCATTTTGAAATTCGGAGAGCTTTTTCGGCCCATTCCCGTTGGTTAACCTAAATATTTGTATTATATTCTATGGACTCACCCAACATTTCAGCATTGACAACTATGTTACAGCTGTACATGGGCGTTACTAGACGCTGCGGCTGATTCTGAAAAGCCTGACGGCAAACCTCCTTAGCTGCTGTTAAAACTTGACCTGTAACAATCAACAGCCGAATGTTAAAAACACAACGATGGAAATATTCAATAAACTCACCTGAAAATGGGCCATAAGCACGTGCATTCAAATCCTCTCCTTCGGCCTGCACAGACCACCCTAGCACAGCAAAACAGACACCCTGAATGGGTTCCTCACACAGCGGACCGGCGCCGGTTGTTAGTTGAAAACCATTAACCAACGAACTGTTATAATCCCGACGTGGATCGTTGACCTCAGCATCCACAGTTTTAGCCTGCGTTGACCAAAAATCTGGCTGCTCATAATCGGTGAGATTGAGCAGTACATTGGTACCACAATTACGTGGTCCCAGGGCCCAAATCCGATCCACAAGTTGTCCTGGTGTTAAGCTGCTCAAATCGTGCAGCTGCAGCTGTGAGAGCGCCACTTTTAGCTGATTTTTAATGGAAGTCAACAGTGCCTGGAATTTCTCAGAGAGTACTGTATTACGCGGCGTAGCAGCCAGCTCCTGAAAGGGGTAAAAAAAATTTCGATAACTATCGATAGCAGTATAGTAGAAACGCTGTTAACATAACCGCGCACTGTTAAGAGCTTTAACAGTGATGACATTAACAGCGCACTGTTAAACGTAACAGAGTGTCCTGACAGACTTACCTTGAACACATTGACATGCTCCTCGAGCAACCTTATGGCATCCTGAGGCAGTGGCAATGCTATGACACGTAGTGTGCCCAACTTATTGAGCGTCTGTTGTGTGGCTATCTTCTTGGTGATGTCCTTGTCATCCGCCGTCTTTACAATGGCTTCATTGACCATATCAACAGTGGCATCGGGCACAATGGTCTCGCGGAAGGACACTATGGGCTTGGATACATTCACCTTGATCTTAGCATAGCTCTGCTCCAGATCGTGCACACACTTCTCAACGTGCACCTCGCCCAGTGTCGTAATCACATGCTCACCCGTGGGCGCCACCGACACCTGAACACAGGCATCGGCCTGGTTGAGCAGCTTCAGTCCCTTCACTAACTTGGGCATATCCTGCGGATGCACTGGCTCAATGGCCACACGCAGTATGGGCGTGGCCATGATGCTGAGTTCACTGAATGAGGTGCAGTCCAGGCTGCTGCTCAGCGTGGCCGTTTTAACGATATGCGACTCCAGGCCACCGATGCCCACTATATTGCCAGCGGGCACCTCCTCCAACAGCTGCAATTCGCCTCCCATGAACATGTAGAGGTCGCCCACGGTGACCTGCGTGGCATAGGGCGCCTGACTGGCATCACGATGGCTGGGCTGGCGCGGATCATGCTTTGGCGTAAGATTGTACAGTTTCATGCCGCGTCTCAAGGTGCCACTAAAGATGCGCGCGAAAGCTATGAACTCATAGTCAGGTCGTTCAGGCTCCGGCACCTCAACTGCTGGTGCTACTGCTGCTGTTTCAGTCTGCGTACTCAGTTGTTCCACGCCCTCCGTCAATTGCTGCAATTGCGCCTCGGCGCTCTGCTGCTTGCGCTCCTCAATGCGCCGTCGCACTTCATCCCGGCGCTGCTGCAGCTCCTGATCTGTGAGCCGCTTGGGTCGATTTTGCGGTAGCTGTGACACATGCACCGGCGCCATCTTGGACACAAACGCTATCACATGCTCGCTATCGGCCTGGCAGTTTTTAAAGCTATTCTCCAAAGCGCGTGTAGCTGCAGGCAGTTCGTTCAGTTCCACGTTGGCTGGATATAGCAGACGCTGTGCGCGATCCGCGCTCATGCAATCCGGAGGTGGCACATGGCGGACAATCATTTGCAGCACGCTGCGATCTATAGGCAGCCACTGGCCCAGCACCGTCTTAATCTGTAGCTTGACATCCGTCAATTTCAGATCTCGCGGGGCGAGTTTCAATCCCAGCTTCTCTGCTATGAGCGGCAACTTCTCCTTGTCCTTGCGCACGGCTATAATGTCGTAGAGACTCCAGATGTTATCCAACACGAACTGTACAAACATGGGCTTCTTGGCCTTCTCCTGTGCGCCCGGAACGACGCACTTCTTCTTGTTGTTATAGTAGTAGTCACCCCAAAGCACTTTCTCCAGATCCTCGGGCGGGATTTCCAAACGCGGTGCATAGGTAGCCGCGAAGTCGCGCACGCCAAAAGCCCAACCATCATAGGCGGAGCAGAAGACTACATTGCCTGCAGCAGGGCTGAAATAGAGCTCGGAGTCATCCACTTGCTCCAGTGCCGATTCGTAGTTATCCTTGGCATTGATGTCCTCCTTGGCCAGCACATCGGAGGCAAATATGCTGCCCAGCACTGCATTTACCTGCTCCAGCACCTGGCTAAGATGAAAATATGCATCCAGCGACGTCATTTGCTTCTCCAGTATCAGACGATCCAGTTTATTGAGCAGCAGCACCGGCTTCAACTGTTCCTCATAGATCTGCTTGAGGCAGGCACGTGTCTGCGGGCCCACGCCCTCAACTACATCCACCACAACAATAGCGCCATCGCACAAACGCACCGCCGTTGACACCTCGCTGGAGAAGTCCACATGGCCGGGTGAATCTATGAGATTTATTAGATAATCCCCCGTATTTTGACAGTCCTTGTAATACAGCGAGATGCTACTACTCTTCATGGTTATGCCACGTTCCTGCTCATCGGAGCGATTGTCCAAATAGCGCAGCTTTCCTGAAAGAAACAAAACATTTCGCAAGAATTTGAAATTCGATAGCAACAACCACAACGATAACAAAACAATAACAATAACAAACCTGCCATGCGTTGTGAAATGATGCCATTGCTGGCCACAAGGGAATCGGCCAGTGTCGTCT
>JBANCZ010000075.1:0-63421 GCA_037040025.1 Sphaerogastrella javana | reverse complement strand
TTTTTTTTTTTTTCTTTCTCTCCCCTCTCCTTCTTTTTTTTTTTTTTTTTTTTTTTTTTTTTTTTTTTTTTGGGGTTTTTTGTTTTTTTTTTTTTTTTTTTTTCTCTTTTTGGTACTATGACTGGGGCCTGCACTTGGCAGTTGATGAATACATATACATACATACATACATAGATACATCTAAATGTATTCTTTTTGCTTCTCTTTTATTTCATATTTTTTATTTTGTTGCTTTTGTTTTTTGTTTCTTTTTAAAATGGTCACCCCGTGGGCAATGGAATTCCACGGCTTGCAACTGTAAATTGAGTTGTTGCCCTTTCGCTGGAGCAGCCAACGCTGGCCAAACTTTGGCCGCCGCCTAATTCATTCATGAAAACCGTTGAACTGCCTCCTCTTCCTTCTGCCTGCTCCCTCTCTGGCAAACTGCTCTTGCTTTGCTTCCTCCAGCGCCTTCTGTTGGGGCAGCAGCTCCTCCAGCTTGAACAGTGCCAGCCTTATAGCCACCTATTGCTATTTACTACCTCCACTTCGTAAACCCCCTCCATCTCCTAGTTTCGCATCATCTTCCTCTTTTTTGCTGCTGCTTAGCATACAACTTCCACATTAACTTGCCAGCCCCAAAGATAAATCGCACAGCTAGCTGCAAAAATTTGTTGTTACTAATGTTGTTGTTGTTAATATTGTTGTTGTTGTTGTTGTTGTTGTTGTTGTTATTGTTGTTGCTTTTCCAGCTATTTCACACTAAGGCCGGCAGCAGAACACATACTAGCAGCGAGACAAGTTTGGAGGAAATGCTTTTTTGCAAAGTGCACTTGAGGCCTCGTGGCACCGAAACAACAAGTTGTAGCAGACCAGCACTCAATTAGGCTAATATCGAACCTCAAATATCCTTACTACTACCAGATCCCTTAACACCTTCTACAATTTACAATTCGACCAACATAATATATACTATATACCATAAATTACTCTATTCCTATTCAGTTCAGCTTGGATCAAAATTGTATAATATATATAACCTGTATTTCAGCAAAGATCAAATTTCTTTCAAATATTTATAATTATTTTGATTTATAAAATTTATAAGAAATATGTTGAAAATAAAGCTAAAATTAAACAAGATTTAAAAATGTATATCTGTATCTATAAGTGTAATCTATCATCTATCATAAGTGTAATCTATCTAGTTTTTGCAAAAGGGTTTTTAACATAATTTTACTAAACAGTTTCATTAAGTTCTAATTCGAGTATAATTTCTAGTGTAAACCAGTTGAACTTTGTCATAGAAGTGTTTGAATCGAGCATAGAGTATTCGTTAAGCAGCCCAAAAGCAAGAAGAACTATAACAAAGACATGAAGCAGTGGAAAAAGCATTTTTAATGTGTTTGCGCTTTAGACAAAAGTTGGCGTTGGGCCCATTTTTCTTGGGCTTGTTAGATGCGTGTACTCTCCAAATTCGAAACACTTTGCCAAAAGGTTCGCAGAGCTCACCAACTCTCGACTTGAGTCGACTCGAGTTGAGTCGAGTTGAGTTGAGTCCGACCGAATGCATGAGCAACCTTACGTTCAGACATCGGACAACCGACATTGGACAACCGACATTGGACAACCGACAACCGACAACAATAACAGCAGCAATGGCTATAGGAATAGCAATAGCAACAGTAAGAGCAACAGACAAGAGCAACACAATGTTGTTGTTTATGATACGTCAGTTGTTGCAGTTGTTTGAATAAGTTGTAAGAAATAGGCTTGCCAGCAATGAGGCCAATGGAGCTAAACGAAACAACGCAGACTGAGATGCAGTTAGAGACGGTGTCTCAGTCAGAGCGGTAGACAAATGAGCAGGCACCGCAGCCACTGAAGCCTTGTGGTGCACAGTGGTACACAAGCATTTGGTCGAGACCACAATTAAACAATCAGGCCGTAGTGCCGTCAAATGATACCCTGGCATACCCATGAATATGGCAAGGCATTCGGAAAACCGAAAATAAAGTAGTTAAAAATGTGGCGGAAAATGTGGCATAAACATTGACTGTAGACGGTGCTAGCACCTTAAGCTACATCTTCAGTGACAGCTTAAGCTCAGTCTGTGTTCGCACATGCAAATGCAGGAAGTTGTCCAGCCCAGTGAACCCTCCTGTTGATGAATTGGACACCGCCTCGTGGGCACTGGACAAAACACTGGACAATCAGACAATCGGACAGCCAGACAACCAGACAACCAGACAACTAGACAATCCAACAACGAAACAACGAGACAAACGAGGTGCTCAGGAGGTGCACTAACTACACAAGGCTCATGCCTTTTGCTTTTTGCATGCTGCAAGAGTGAGAGACAATTTATTTATTAAACTGCACTTAACATCAACACCACATCATCATTAATATTGCCACATAGTCGGTGCAGTCTCTGGCTGCCAACGCGCCACGTTAATTTCCCTCAAAGCCAAAGCCATGCACTTTCCTAGTAACCATTAATAACCCATCCTAAGTGGGGGCTAACAGCGGTTGCCAGCATTTTCCAATCAATTACAACATTTTCCAGCTATTTCACAAAAGCCAAAATTATTGCAATTTGCATGCGATTTAATCTTTTCGATATTTTGATAAGCCAGTCACAATTTATTAAATTTGAACAACGATCATACTTTTAATAGCACCTTTTTGATAGGCATTCTATCTAAAGATATTTAGCATTACAATTTTGTATAGATGTATATTTTCTAACAAACATTGATCGATAAGTCAAAACAAATATTTGTCAAGTGTATTAACAAATGGAATTCCACGGGTTCCTTGTTATAATTAAATGAATTTTCTTCAACATGAACTGTAGGTGATATATATCCATTTCATTCATTGGATCGCAGCAATCTATTCGGACAAATAAATTTTTTAAATTTTATATAAAATGCGGATTTTATTTTCCAATGAATAATTGGAAGGGAAATGATACAAAATAAATATAAAATGAAGCCTAGCAGTACCAGTATGAGTGACCCTACTCATCACGCGTTAATATCCAGCTGCGAATTTGAGTTACGCCTTCAGGGCAACCCTTATATCAAATATATAGCCTGAATCGATACAATTTATTTGAGATCGGCTATAATCAAACTGAAAACTTCAAAAAATTTGGAACTGCAGCAGACGAAAACGAAAATTAAAGTTAAAGCAAGAGCCAATGCCAATGGCAATACCGATGCCAACGTCAAATTCAAATCCAGAGCTAATTCCCGCGCGCCAAATGTCAAGAACTCATGTTCAAATGTCAAACTTAGCCGACAAACCGTTAATTAGCAAATCAAAGATATGCCACGCCACAGTTGGGGCTGAACCTGATGCTCAACCTGAACCTGAACCTGAAGCCGTAGCTGTTGTTGTATCTGTAGCCGTAGCTGTATCTCAACATGAACGTGAACGTAAAGTTGGAGCTGATGTGCTGATGTTGGAGATAAGGCCGCGACCAGTGACAGGCACTGTAGAATTCCGACAGTTGCGCACATTCGAAAAAGATCAATGAGAATTGTGAAAGAAGCTGAAGAAATACAGAAAACGGCGAGCAATTATAAGTCCATGAAGAATTAGATAGAGAGAGTCTCTCTCAATCTCCCTCTCTCTCTCTCTATCTCTATCTCTCTCAGTCTGTCTTCATCTCTTTCTGACAACCGAAAAGTCAATGAGGAGCAAGAGAGCAAGGGATGCAAGGTGGCTGAAAAGTCAGAAGGAACGGGCAAAGGCACGTCAAGTTGTCAGAGCGGATAGATGCGGACGCACTGGACGATGGCGATGAGAATGCCAGCAAAGAGTGCAATCATCGGTGCAGACCAACGTTGACCGGGTATCTGCTTATGGTAGAACCACTGTGCACAGTGTGCCGGCTCAATTCACTTGTTGTCAATCATAAGGCAAAGCTGGCTGGCTGGCTCTCTTGCTGTATCTAGCATTACGTCTACCTGTAAATATATATACATATATATATATATGGTATAAAAATATCTATATATATATGATATATATGTATCTATATATGTATGTACTTCTAATTCTGAGCATCTCTAAGCGCTTTTTCTAACGTACGCAGCTGTCGGATTTGCATTACCGCGTCGACTTGCCTTGAAATTATGTGAAATTGATCAATTTCAACGCTCCTGGAGTCTGGCTCTTACACCAACATTGGTCCAACTTCTTCAGCTTGGACTCCCAACTCCAACTTCGACTGCTACTCGGACTATCTGAGGCTCTCACTCTGAGACTCTGGCTCTGAGGTTCTGCCCCTGCCTCTGACTATGTCTGTGTATTTCTGTGCCTGGACTCTGATTCTGGCGCGAACCGCCTCTCAAGATCCAGCTATTGCATTTAATGTAATACGTCAATCAAAAATTGCATATACACAAATAAAAGGAAAACACTTTAAGAATTTAATTAGAAATTCGACTGTGGCGCTTTGCCCTAATCAAACGCTTTTAAATGCTTGGGAAATTGTGAAAAGTAATATGTGCCCAGGTACGAATAGAACTTGATTACCTCATATTGGAGCCATGGGAACGAAATCTATGTTTTTAAAAGCAAATGATATGTGAATAGAACATGTGCTATGATACAATTTAGAATAATTCTATCGAAATAAGTAAGTTAATCAATAGGATGATAAACTTTCCGTTAGGTTTATTATAATATATAATAATATATGCAATAAAAATGTTTTTAAAAACAACTTACCACTGATCATAGACTTTGAAATCCTAATTCTATAGAGTATGCTTAAATTTAATTAATGTATCAAGCATTCAAAATGGTAAATTCCAGAGACCACGCCTATGCCAACGTTAAGATTTCATTGGTTAAATTCATGGACTGTAAGAAGTGACGAATTCGAGTCTAACAATCATATGATAATTTACAATTTAGGAATCGTTAAAAATAAGACAAACAAGAAACTGGAGCAGGGCAATTAGTATTTGAATATGTGTAGATGGAATGAAAAAAAATGGACAACAACATTGAACCAATAAAACTGAGCGGAAAGACATCAATGGGGCCCCTGTTAATTTAGTTATGAGCACTTACTACGTCGTATGTGTAATATCTATAACATTTTTTTAATATGCTTCATTTCTTCGAAATTTATAATTACACGGCTTTGACCGCTCAACGACTCACTCTGTCTTCCTTTTCCTTCATATGAATGTATTATTTGCTGTTTGTTTTTTTTTACCATCTTCAGTTATGAATACAAAGGTAAATGTTTAGTTATGTGCCCCATGCTCCATACAACGCAAACCCCACTCCTCAAAGCCCCTTCACACTCCATACTACACTCTGTATACTCTATAATCTACCTGCTTCTTTCAAGCGTGCTAACTGTTTTTGTCGCCATTCTCAGATTGTGTGTGTGAGTGTTTGAGCTTTTTTTTTTCTTGAATGAAGTGGCAACTGGGCAACTAGTTGACTGCTTCTTGACTGGTTTTGCTTTTTAGCGCTTGGCTTAATTAATTACGAGTATTGTTGTATAATTTGTAGTTGTTCAACATAATTCACAAGAAGCTTATGAATGGCTCTCTTTACACAGTTCCGGTACAGTTGAGCCCAAAAGCAGCCACAGCAATCGCACGCTCGCAGCCAATGGGCCATGGCCCGCCCAGTCAACTACAAAATATATATATGTATATAAGCACATATATCTATATATACATATCCATATAGATGCACGTGTATTATTATGTATGTAGATATATGTGTGCATAATATACGTGAATGACCAGCGTTGAAAGACAACCCAACTCGTAGTTGCTCTTACTCTCTCAAAGATCTACATAAAGAAAGTGTCTTTGAAAACGATCTATTAAATTTTCAAAGAATTATATAAGGTTTTCCAATAAAAAAAAGTTTTTTTGATATTATATTGAAACGATCTTATTTTTATAATCATCCGATCGTTTTTTTTTTTATAGATAATTTAGTGATTCTCTAAATATCAAAACAATGGGTCTAATTCGAAAAAAGGAAATATATACCAATGTGATCACATAAATGAAATTTGATCCTATTGTATTTTTAATTGACATCTATAGATATTATAATAATTAAAATATGAAAATGATAATAATAGATTGTTGAAGTATGGTAGATAATACTATCGTATATAATCTATTATATGTCAATTTATTAGATCTTGTCATTGGAACTTGTTATTGGAATTGTATGATAACTAACGATAGTGTAGTGTATCTGTAATGACAAGCTAATAATATCAACTGTTGGTTAGGGTATAAAAAGGGCGTTATGTGCAATGTCAATCAATTGGTTGGCTGACCGGCTGACTGCCGGACTGGCTGACTAGCTCGTTCGGCTGGTTGGTTAGTCTTGACCGAGGCGAACCTGTGGCCCAAGTAAAAATGGCAGCTGACTGACAGACAGATCGAAAATGCTGCCACAGCAGCCGCAACAACCACAACAACAACAACAACAAGCACAATAACAACAACCACAACAACAATAACCACGACTGAAATTGTGCCGAGGACTGGTCGCAGAGTTGACTTGACAGGCGGTGGCATGGCACGGCCACGACTTGCAGCCCAAGAGCCAGCAAATCGATCGAACTGCCTTCATTAAACAGAAGAATATGCCTCTCTGTCGCAAGCGAAATGGAGCTTTCTCGCTCTCGCTCTCTCTCTCTCTCTCCCTCTCTCTCTCCCTCTCTGTCTCTCTCTCTCTCTCTTTCTTATTCTCGATTTCTTTCTCTTTCTGCCTTGGTATGTTAGTCTTTTGTTTTAGTTGAGCATTCGCTGTCTTGGTCTGACGCAAGCGCCAAGACTTTAATAGCTCCTTTCCTGCCGCCGATTTGTGGCACAGCCACAAGATCCGAATCCAGATCGAAATCACGGCTGCTGCTGCTGCTGCTGCTTCGATCAGGCAGCAACCAAATGGAGGAGCTTCACTAATTTCCATGTTGGCCACAATTTGACTTCTGTTCGCTTCGTCATGTTGTTGCTGTTGCTGTTGCTGTTGCTGTTGCTGTTGTTGCTTCTACTCTGGCAACATTTTGCAAATTTGCGCGCCGTGATTGCGGTCTCAGCTTCTTCGACTGACTGCCTGGCACGCAATTTGCGCCACAAAAAGAAAATATAAGAGAGCAAAACAAAAAAAAGAACAAATTAAACTAGCTGCGAATGCCATAATCAATAACACGCGACTGCCAGATACCCTGTACTCAGTAGGTACAAAAGCCAAAACATACAATTCAATGAATTCTATTTAATACTTGTTTATAGAGAGACTTCCTTCTAAAAATGTTATCTGAACTAATCTACATATAATGGTAGCTTTAATTACTTGTTTCCAATGGCTTTAGCACATTACACCCGCTTCGAATACCTGCTTCAGGGTATAAATAACAAATCAAGCAATACACATCTGCAACAAATTGGAAGCCAATAATCAAATGTCAGTCACAGTTTTTCAGTCTGTCTGTCTCTGCATGGATGTATAGTATGTGCATGTGTATACAAACATATATATATCTATATTTATATATGTTTATACATACTTTTGTGGGGTATAAAATCCGCCCACTTAATACTTATTAAACGATTCAAAGAATTCCCGCCGTAGAAACAATTAATCAATTTTAAAAGCCTCATTATTCAGTTATTGTTTCGAAAGTTGAAAAAATAAACGTAGAAAACAGAGATTATATTTTAAAAGAACTCTATTCAGAAATGTGAATTGAATTTTGTTTATATTAATGCAAACCTTAAATTTAAAAACTTTATTTCCATAATAAATGTTTAAAAATAATTATTATTCACACTCCCTGATGCTTAGATTTTCCGAGGCCATAGCATTTGTTCACATAAATCCAAAAATGTAAATGTTGTGACACAGTGTATTTAATAATAAATATTTCGAACACATCTCGACACAATTTTATTAGCCAATAAAATGTAAGGGGAGCGGTTAATGAACAGGAGCGCACTCAAAGTTCCCCCCCAAAGAATGAGAATGATATGGCTCTGTTAATGTGGCCATTGTTCGAGTTTTTGTGGCCTGGTCGTTTGATTGATGTTGATATTGTTGTTGACAAATCGATGAGCAGGTCAATTAGCATTTTTGATCATAAAACGATTCGAATGTCACGCCACCCAACCCAGCTAAATAAGCTCCATTTAGCTCTATATTCTTTCTCCACCATCGATCGAATACATTTTGTATTCAGGTGGCATCGCAGCTGTTGAATATGGATCGGTAATATATCTTGATCGTACTCTGCTCGAATTTTTGCTATTTCGAATTGTATTGAATGCTAATAGTGAATTATACATGATATTGTTATACTTTATGTACCTCACTTCCAGGCTTATAACCATTACTATTGCACACAGTCGACACCTAGATGATCACACGTGTTTGCGTTCATTTAATAGTTTTTTTCACCTTTCTTTTAATCAAATCATACTTTAGTTAATTAGTATAATGCTCTTGATAAAAATAATCAAATTTATATGAAGCGTCTAAGGTATAGATTTCATTTAATTTGACTAAAATTTAACACCGTCTCAATCAATGTGTAGCACATTCCGTGATCGAATTACATGAACCCTTTTGAGAGCTTTGTCGAATAAAGCAATCAAATTGAACTGATTTCAATGTATCCCAATACGTATTCAGTTTGTATTCAAAGCTGTGCAAAAATTGTGCGGTCAAATCACAAATCACATCATATTCAGCCTGAACTAAGTTCTCGAATATTTATTTATATATAGTATATATGTAGACAGACATACTATGCGGCTATGTAAGAAGTTCGACGCGATGAAGTTATTTCAATAATTCAATCACGTGTTATCGAACAATTGAATAAGTCATCGTGCCAAGCGACACAAATTTAATTTCAATACGCAGAATATTTAATGTTTAACGAACGAGCGAGCGACCGCGTCAAAGACATTGCCGATTAAAGCAGGAAGAGCCAAGAAGAAGTTGAAGAAGAAGAAGGCGAAACAGAAGAAGATATACACATACACGCCCATCGACTGGGGGTAGACGGAACCATCGAACCACTGATACCAGGCACCACTACCGTCAGTGCCACTACCGATGGTGGGCAGTCGTTGAGGCGGTGCAGGCGAGGCAACGTGAGTGATTGTCGCAAAAGCTCAAAGGCAACGACTACTCTTCGAATTGTACTGATTTTTATTTATTTTATGTTTGAACCGAAACGCTCATGGAATGTCAAATGAAATTACTGGACTGCCTGACTGTATAGTATGGTTGCCCCTCGCTAATAGGGGCCCCACTTGTATATGGGAATGATATGGCTCAGTTAATTGTATACCCCCAATTGCCAATTGATGTGGGAAAAGTTTATATCTCGCTCTCTTTCTCCTTCTCTTTCTCTCTCTCTCTCTCTCTCTCTCTCTCTCGCTCTATCTTCTCTATGAATTGGTAATTGCTAACAGGTGTGGGGAATTTTCATTAACATGTCAAACTTTAGCTTGACTTTGGCTCATTGCGATCTTGAACCGAAGTATTAATATCTAGCGATGGTCGTAAAAAGCTTACATTTATTGAGATAAGTCAATTTTAACAGTAAAAATAAATACATGTTTAAATTTTGCTAAACATATAATAATTTCTTTTCAAATATATTTATTATAAATCGATAAATGTTGCTGCATATTTCATTTAGATCAATTTTAATACAAGTTCAAATAGGCGAAAACGGATTATAAATCAGTAATATGAACAAAAAAGTTGTTTTATCAAAATACGAAAATAATATATCTGAAAAATCATGTTATAGTATATTACATATTCAAGAATCAAGTTTAAAGTGTCATATATTCCTCACGTAAACTATTTCAAATATTCACTTTCATTGTACCTACCACAGGTGCTAAAGCTCACAACGAAGAAATTCTTAAGAATTTATTTGAATATGAATTAAAATTTTTAATATATTAGTATTGTAAGTTTATTTTGATTGGATGTTATTTAGTTAACAACCTTTGGACATTTTAGCATTTAATAAAATAAAATTTAGTTTATGTTTTAAACGTTATTGAATATTCTTTATCACAGTAGTTGTATGAAGCCCTTCTACAAACTTTTTCAAACAGCCAAAATCAAACAAAAATTCCCAAAGAGTAGCGACAACAATTATGAAGCGAAATACGAAAAAAAACCAACCTGATGGAACTGCCTGTGTTACCAAATAAACTGGGTCGATAACTGACCTGGTCAATAATCAGTCAATCACAAATCGAAGACAACAAACTGGTTCGTCTGTCCATCTGTCAGTCGTTGTTCTGTCATTTGATGTCGTTCCAGAGATTCAATAGATTTTTGGCATACGGTGGCTATCGATGGGAGTCAGTCGAAATCGAGTGGATTTTCTCATTCACACGCTGCCATCCGTGGGAGAAAAATGTGTGTATCGTTGTGTTGCAGATTTGTTTGCCGTTTCTGTTTGCTCTGTTTTTGTGGTTTGTCCAAAATTTGCGCTGATTGGTCTGCGAGAGGCTCGAACTTAAACAAATCAATACAAGAACAATGCAAATGGAAAGAGGCATGCCAGCAATGCTGCCGAGTAATTGGCCAGTCCAAGAGCTAAGAGGCAATCAACAGGGCAGAGAAGAGCAGATCAGAGCAAGCCAGATCAGGGCAGAGCGGGAGTTCGGGTGCATAAGGTGTTGACTGGAGAGACTAAGCCACAGAAGCGGCTGATGACATTGGCTGTGATGTTGATGATTGCGTTTTATATTTTATTTAGTAGTATGTGCTTTGGGTGAGTGAGTGAATAAGTGAGTGAGTGAGTGTATGTGATGGTACGGGCACTGATCGCATCTCGGTGTGCCGCCAAAGTGCGGCAAAACATCTGGAGCAGTGCATGGAGCAGCTAAACTGGCAATGGCAATGCCAATGCCAATGGCAAATCGCTTCCACCTCTGCCTTCTCATGCAGTTCTCGGTGCAATGCGCAACCATGGTACAGGTGATCATCACTGATCTTGCCGACTCGCCCAACACTGAATTGTGGCTAAGAGTGCTTTGATCTGTCACCGCTAGCAATCGAATCACGGCAGGCGCGCGCACTACCAGATAAAATTATTGAAATTACATTGGCAAGACGCCGCAACCGTCGATCAGCTGAAACAGATGCTATCTGCTTTCTCAGCTCTCAGTTCTCATTTGTGAGCTCTCTCTCTCTCTCTCTCTCTCTCTCTCTCTCTCTCTCTCTCTCTCTCTCTCTCTCTCCCTCTATCAATGCTGCAGATTCGAGCGATTTCTTTGAGTTAAGGCGACACGATCGACAACACTTTGCCTCAATGAAAGAATTAAAGATTCGGCAATAATTATCGCTTTCGGTTGCAACTGGCCAACTCGCCCTGTCAATGCTATTCCAAAAATGTCGTCAGTGTCGCTTTGTACTTGTGTAGTAGCTCATCAGAGTCCCAGACACACACTCAGACACAAAAACAGGCCCAAATGCAGTTACAGTCACAGTACGAAGACCCAGAGCCAGAATCGGAGTCAGAGCCAGAACTACAACCAAGTATCAGACGGTGCACTTGAGTCTCTCTGATCGCTACTGTGATTTCATCCGATTTCAACTGGCTGGTAAGCTCTAAGCTCTGTTCCCCTCTGCCGTTTTTAAAATGTAATCATCATTAAAATATTTATGGCCTATCTCCTCGCTATAACCAACACCAGAGCAACAACACCAATTGAGCCAGCCAGACGGCACCGTGGACAGCTTGTAATGACCATACATAGCAATTGGTTCTCACGTTCGAAAGAAACGCTGTCAATTTGGCTTCATCGTTGTCATAGTTGGCCGACTTGCACTGCCAACCTCAACATCAGCTTTAACATCACTTTGTATCTTGCCACTTGCAACGTGCATCGTGCAACCAAACCAAGCAAAAAGTCTCGCTGCTCGCTACAACAAAAATTGTCACTGTCACTTGTGCCACAAAGTGAGCTACAGTTTTTTGTTTTTATCTTCTTTCTTTTTAGAACCTCTGTTTTAACTTATTCTAAGGAAATTAATTTGAATTTAGTGCAAAAATTATAATTAAATATTTATAAAATTTTATTTTAGAAAACGAAACTTATGCATCTAGATATAGATCAAATGCAAGACATGAAGTTTTATTGATATCCAAATACGTCTTTTAAATTAAGCATGAAAATTATAAAAATTTACGTAGAATTTTATTCGAAATTCAAATTTAAGCTAACCTTTAATATATTGGTCTTCAACATTATGGAGAATTTTCAATTTAATTTACTTACAAATATAATTGTATCTATACATTCTGCATTTAAATTATTAAGTATACGTTGTAGGCTGTTGAACCTTCAATTCAATATTTATATAAATATCATATAGATGGATCTACAAAGTTCTTATATACTTTTGTACCTTCTCACACTAACAATATACACTCTGTCTGCTTGCCCGCTCTTTCTACTATCTTCAGAACTCAAGCGTCACTGATGAAATATCTGTCACGTTGTCGATTTGTCAGTCTGCCTCAGCCATATGTAGCCATATAACTTTGTTTGCTGTTTCTGTTGATGTTGTTGGTGTTGGTATTGTTGGTGTGTCTGTTGCTGTTGCTGTTGCGGCAGCTGTTGTCGTTTATCAATTATGACAAATCTTTGCGCATGCGTAGCCAGCGAAGGCGTTTGCAGTAGAATCAGTAGACCTAGCAGCATATAGTACTATTTCCAGACTTTAAACCGGGTATATTAGTTGTGTACAACTGATATTAATATCTTAGTATAAGCAATCATAGAGTTTGTCAACTTGTATGATTATACATATATTATAATAGTTAATGTTTAATTTTTGCAATGTATTTAAAGATATGAGGTCTTTGGTGAACGAGTGCACTTGACTAGTGTTCTCTTGTTGAATTTTTTGTCATGAAACCTTCGCCCTCTTCCAGTCGCTGTTGCACGATTCTGAGGCACCCTTTATTAGTGTTTGGTTTTCATTTTAATTTGTAATTATTTTTATTTTATTTTTTGCTTCTTCGAGAGTTTTTCTACGGCTTCATCTTTTGCTTTTTTTCAGTTTTTCTTTGTGTTCATTAGCTTGTATAATTTCAAACGATTCTGAACTTATTGTTGTTGCTAGAATGATTGCAGTCACTGTTTGCATGTTCGTTTCTTCGATCTTCTTTCATTCTTCCACTCTTTGGTTCGGTGACAAGTGAATAAAGTATCTCTGAGGCAACAAAAACTCGACAGACGACTTTAACCAACAACTATCCCCCAACTACAACTATAATAACTAGCTGCAATTAAGAATAAATGTCGTTGTCGCTTTTTGCCCTCAGTCTCTCGCTCTCTGTCTTTCACTTTTTCTCGCTCTCTCTCCCTCGTTCTCTCTGATCTTAAAGTCTCTTACTAGTGTGCAGTCGATATTGTGTTTACTTCTGCTCGGTTGGTAAAAACGCCCCTTTAAGATTTATTAAATGTTCACTGATTGGAAGAAGTCAGCACTGCCTCTGTGCCCCTCCCCTGCTGCAATTACTTATAATGGCGACAAAAGAATAACATCTATGGCTAAAAAAGTACACACATAATTGAATTAAGTTTACTTATAGGGTCTTTTCCCCGCCTACTCTAATGACTTGTTACTATTTTTATTTTTAGACAAAATTCTTTTTTATAATCAATAATTCAACCTACATCATTTCACTTTCGATGACATCAAATTTAATCTTTCAGTTTGATTTAGTTATAAAATTAAATTAATTTTCATATATATTAAAAAGATCAAAGTTAACTCCATATTATGATCGTTGAAATTTGGCGAATTGTATTCAATTATTTATATATTCGATCCAAGCTCAAAAGATTCAAGTACAAGTCATTATTTAATGTAGAAAAAGAATATTTCTTGTTTCCCTAATCGATTGTTCCTTTATTTGTTTATAATGGTTCAAATCTCGAAAGTAAGACTCGAATATTACTTTTAATATTTTCTCTCTGACTCTTTCTCTGATTTTTGAATGATTTATTTTACTAAGAAGCTCGATTTCTTTTTTTACCTATCCAATAATTTTTCTTACATTAAAAATATCACTTATTACTGTAACCACCATGGGAATATTTAGTGAAAACGTTTAATAGATTTACAAGAATTTCATATGTCGAAAGACCCATCCATCTGAGTGCCATATGCCATATGCCAGATGCTACCAGTCATAAGCCACTCAATCAGTAGTCGCTGTGCCAACTTGAAGCCAAATCAACTGCTACTGTGCAAAAGTAGAGACTGTTGTGGAGAGAGGAGTGGGGAGAAGGTTCCGAGGAGAGTGTATGAGACAGAGAAAGGGCTGGTGTTAGCTGAATGATTCAATACCTCAATGTCTCAATAGCTTAGAGGTGCATCACTTGCCGCTCGAGTCGTTTATTAATTTGGCATATGACAAATTGTACGTTGGCCAGCAATTAGAAGTGAAATCAGTGGACGAAACGGACAGAGCAGACAGATCGGACAGACAGTGGTGGGATTTCACTTTGGTGACTTTGTCTTACTCAGGCAAGGTACTAGCTATAACTCTGCTTAACGCTCTGCGAACCAAACCCAGAGCCAGAGCCAGAGCCCAAAGACTGAGACTGGGTCTTTACATTTCCGCTGATTTAACAACATTTTCTATATGTATAAATATATATATATATATATATAAAAGCTTCGATCTGGTGGCAAGAACAGGACCCAATCTGAAGGCAGTCGAATGGTAGGAAAGCATAGTGGGTAGAGGGAGCGAGCGATAGAGAGAGAGAGAGGGAGAGAACTGAGTACGAGTTACGTCAACAGTCCACAAGTGGCACTTTGACGCATTAAGAAAATCTGTACAAGTGTCACTTTGGCAGTGCAGAGAGACAGAGAAAGAGACGGAGGCAGAGACAGAGACAAGGACAGGGATAGAGACAGAAACAGAAACACTGAAAGAGATAGAGCCAAAGGCAGAGATGGATACAGAGATAGAGACGAAGGCAGAGAGATGTAGAAGTGGGAATTGGACTTGGACTTGGGCTTGAAGGCGGTAGTCAGTAGTAAGTAGTGAGTGGGGAGTGGAGAGTTGTGAGTAGTGTAGTAGTCAGCAATCGGCAATCGGTAGAATCAAGAGAGACAGATAGGTAGGGGTAGGTGGTGGTTAGTCGCTTGTAGTTAGGTAGTCGAGTTGAATTATAACGCCAACGTTGACCAGGAGCCAAATGCAATTTCATTGTATAAGGATTATAAATTTTAGACTGCCTCAGCAACAGCCTCCTCGACCTCGGCCCTGACTGTGGCATGTTTAATCACTTTTCATTTAAGTAGCGGCAACAGCAGCTCTACGACTGCCTGCCAAGAGAGACCGGGAGAGAGAAAGAGAAGGCAGGCAACAAATAATATTAAAAAGAGAGAAAGAAAAACATTTAATATATCCTAAAATTTGTCCAGTCATCGGCATTATTTAATGAGTTGCCAACAGGTTGTTCCAGCAGGCAATGCGAGGCGAAGTCACAGCCCCAACCGCAGTCAAAGCCAAAGCCAGAGCCAAAGCTAAAGCCAAGCCAAGCAGAAAATCAGGCAGCCTCCAACCAGAAGCCTCCAGCCAGCAGCCAGCAGCCAGCAGCCGTCCTGCTTCAGTTTCAGGCAGCAATACTGCTGAGTCAGTGCCGCAAACAGAAGCCAACAGGCGCAGTCGACGCATCAGTCAGCGTCCGTCATTCTCTGTCCAGGTTCAGGTGTATCTCGAAATCTACTGCGTCCAGGCCCAAAAGGCAACACCACCAACACCACCACCACCACCACCACCACCACCAGCACCACCACCAGTAAGGCAGCCCGTAACCAGCAACCAGCAAACAGTAAGCAGCTCAACGGCAAGCGGCAACCTACGCCTGTTTCAGCCGGCTCAGAAGCTGCTGCTGCTGTTGGTGCTGCTGTTGCTGTTGGTGCTGCTATTGGTGCTGCTGTTGCTGCTTCCTTACGCCTGCCAGAAGTGTCATGTAAATGCAACTTGTTGGGCGCTGCCAACGCCACCGTCGACGTCGCTGCACTTGACATTGCCATTGCCACTGTGACTGCCACTGCGACTGCCACCGCTCGCCGCATCATGTAATGTCAACTTGACAGACAAAGTGTCGACCGTTTGAAGCATATTCAGCTACTGTCTACCATGTTGCCCATGTTGCCCATACACCGTACACCGTACACCATACACCCTACACTCTACACCCTACACACTACACACTACACCGATTATGACTTGTTTGATTCTGCTGCCCTACACTCCACAAACGGCGGCTTATCAGTTCAATGTAAAGCACAATAAACGAAATATACAATATTTGTTCATTAAATGAAATGTTTACATTTAAGGCAATATTATACAATTTATATATTTTGTATTAAACCAAATTTAGTATAAATAAAAATTATTTATTTAGAATATTATTTTCACTTTAATAAATAATATATTAAATAAAATATACATATTTCAAATTCAAATACTGACATTTACATATATATTACAATTATCAATTTATCAATTTTTTTCTTATTTATACAAAAAATATTCAATATGTATTTATATTTTATGTGTTATGTTTATATTTACATTTACTTAAATATTAAAAGGGTACATTATTTTTATTAAAATATTTATGTGTATATACAAAAAATACAATAATTACATTTATTTGTTAATGTTTTAATTAAGCTTTCGTTTACATCAAATATACATATTTATATTAATTATTTTAATTATACAATTTTATTAGTTTAATTAATTTCTTTTTAGAAAAAATCTATACAATATATTTCTAATAATATATTAATTTATAGGAAAACTATATAATTAATTATTTTTTATTTAATTATTATTTTGTTAATATATTTATTTCCTTGTTTTTGATTATTTAAAAATACCTATATATTTTATATTTGTATAACATTTCCATTTAATATTTCTATTAAATAAAAACATTGGGTGTTAATTATTTATTTATGTTCTAAAATTTTGTTGGTATTTCTACTACACCAAATCAGTTAAAATTGACCAATTTGAATACAATTTACCAATTTTAAAATAAATTATATTAATTAAAATAAAAATAAATTATAAATATTATAAATTTGTACGAAAATGTTCTTTATGAATTGAAATAATAAAAAAATATTAATTAAATTATTAAATTATGAACTGATAGTCTTAATAGCATTACCAAAATGAAATTGCAGCGCCGCCATCAGTGATTGTCGTACGCTCAGTCGAATCTATAGGCCAAAACCATATGCTATAGCAACTATAAGGCACAACCTGGAAGCTAAAGGCTGCTAGCTGTAATCTGGAGGCTGCCTTGAGGCACCACCACAGACAGTGGCTGCCAGAGCTACTTCAACTTAAGGCTCAGACAAAGTGCTACTTCAAATGCATAGGGGCACGCAGATTACACTTGTATAAACACACGATGCTTAAGATTGTTGTGTGTATCTGTGTGTGTGTGTGTGTGTATATTTGTGTGTGTGTACCGTCCGATCTTGGCATCCACAATATTCAATAACAAATTTTTTGCGATTTTTATCTTGTGTACGCGTTGCCGCGTCACCCAAGTACGATTACTACTAAAACCAATGCCCATAACGATACCAATACCTTTAGCAATACCGATACCAATACCAATATCCATACGAATACGAATACGAATACCTGTTGAATGCCAGGCAAAGTGATGTGCTGCTGCTGTTAGTGTTTAGTTGCCCCTTTAGCTTAAAACTCATAATTGATTAAAAAGAAAATTTCCATGGCATTTATGCGTACCACGCCACTCAAATGCCCAACGACTTGTTGACAGCCCCGAGAAAACCAAGTCGAAAACCCAATAAAAAAAAAAAACGTATAATAAGAAAAAAAATAATGAACAGAACAGCCAGACAAAGGCTGAAGTTGTAGCTGTAGCTGTAGCCTATAGCTGAAGTTAGTTCTCTGGAAGTAGTTGTCGAAATGTTTTCATTTGTTATCGATTAATCGCTTGAATCAACAGTAGGCAGTCATACAGTGGCAGTTCCTCGTTCATCTCTCCTTTTTTTTACCTCCTATCTCAACTCCCTCTCTATCTTTTACTCTCTCTGTCTCTAAATCTGTACGCTGCTTGACTTCAATTTATTTATCTTTCAGATAGGCATGTACAATCGTAAGTATATTCATATAAGTATTTGTATTTGTATTGGTATGCCTATTCGTATCCGTATTCGTTTTTGTATTTGTATCTTGTATCTTTCGCATGCCGCTGCTCCTCTTGTTAGAAATGTTGCTGTGTAATTGTTTTGAAGTTTGATTCAATGATTGGTAGCAACAGCAGGCCAACTGCCTGCCAGTCAGCCAATGCTTGACTGCCTCCGCGAGAGCGAAGTCAGTGTAGTCCGAGTGTAGTCGGAGTAGTCAGAGTAGTCGGAGTAGTGCCTGCTGTCAGTGGATCGCAATAACCCCATGGTAGATTTGCACGCTTGTCAAATTTTGATTGATCGATGTTTGTGCACGTTTTACGAGCTTTTCTCGAGCGCATTTATTGAGCATTTTATTAATTTCAACTGATCGATGAGCCCCTGTCTCAGCGGCTGCTACTGGCGCTATCCCATCCCATTTATTCACAAAGTAAATGCATCAATATATATCTTATATTTTGAAGGTGGCAAACATCACATATTAAGTCAATTGTAGCTCTTTTTCGACCAGAAATAAATATAAATAAACATTTTTTATACAGCTTGTCAGAAATGAGATTAAACACTTAAAATATTATATTTTAATATATGTATATCTTAATCATTTAAGACAAAAGAGCAAATATTTTATATGTTACTCAATATTATTCAATAAAATTAGTATTATTAAAGATTAATGAAATGGAATAATTTTTGTATTACTATACAGTAGAATGAGTGAAATTTATATGAATTTCAATTAACTAATTTTTAAGATAATTATTTATAATATATAGAAAGTCAAGTGTAGAAAATACATTTGCCTTTCTCTCTCTCTCAATTTTTTAAAATATTATTCAATTGGTTTTAAAATGTTAAATTGTTGTCAGTGATGACCCATAGAATCAGCTCAGCTTCTTATGGAATTGAAAGAATGAAGCTAATTCTACAACTCGGACTAAGAAACATACACTTCAGGGGAATCTGTGTAAGTGTATTAATCATTGTTTAATGATGCTTGACTTCCTAAACTAAACTTTAACAGCCACTTAGTCAATCGGCTTTACTCTCTACGTAGATGTGGTTGTGGTTTGTTCGATGTGGTGGTTGTGGATCTGTGGGTCTGTGTCTTCTGCGAACTGATTGATTTCGATGGTGTGTTTCTCTTCTACGAAGTTTGGCTACCAGTTGCGACTATTCATGGTCTTCATGGTCGACCCACTTGTCTCACGTGTCGATGGGACTGACTGATAAACTGCAGCCCCCCATGCACACACACATACACACTTACACACACAGCGGTAGATGGCTAACAAATTTAAGACGAATTAAAAAAAAAGGTAAGAAACACTTATACAGTGTCTTAGCTGCAGACTGGTAGCTTAATACACATTGAATTTGACAGTTAACAAAATATATACTGTATTTGGTATGTATTTACACACGAAAACACACACACACACACACACATATGATATATAGTCTCTGTATCTGTAGTATATGTGTTTGTGGTTTGATTTTTTCTTTTTTTGTTTTCTTTTTGGTAATTTTTGGTAAGAGAGATTCACGTTAGGCGACAATGTCACACCTGAAACGCTACAAAAACAATATGAACGAGAGGAAAAGAAAAAAAAAACGCGGAAAAACATATTAAATATAAATTTCCTGGTAATAAAACAGAGACACAACCAACTTTTGGGGCACGTAACTGGAGTGTGCGGGTACGGACGCTCAGGAAAGTTAAGGGACCAAATAAAGAAATAAATCTTTACACCCATGACAAAAAGAAACGAAACAGACTCAGAGTAAGGCAGGGTGAAAGAGAGGTAAAGTGGTATGCAGTTAATATACGAGATATTACAGTGAGTGACTAACTGCTGCTGGCCATCGACAACCGAAGGCTTCGGGTTGCCTTTTTTTTTTTAATACACATAGCATTCGTTCTTCTTATATGTTGTTGTTGTTGTCGTTGTGCCTTTTGCCGGGCTTTATTGTTATTTTTGTGTATTTCTTGTATCAGCGTGTAAATCTCGCTCACACACATATCCAGATGAAATACGGAGCTCAGCCCTGCTCTGCTCTCTGTTCAGTTCAGCTCAGCTCAACACAACTCAACTCAACTCAACTCATCTCAACTGAACGCGCAGCTCAACTCAAATCAAGTCGACAGAATTTTTATTGGAAATCTGTACGGAGAAGTAGTCATCATTATTATCATACTCATGATCATCAACATCAACATCAACATCAGCAGCAGCAGCCGCTGTTGAAGTTTGGTTTTTGATCATTTTTTTGTTTTTATTTTATTTTATAAATACATTTATGTACAAATGTACATATGTATGTACATACAAATAAAAATGGTTACATACTCCAACATACACACAAATTTATGATTACTATATAATCCATGGATTTTATCGTTCTATTCTATACATTGTAATATGTTATATAGAATGGACTACAATATATGTTCATAAAACAAATTTGTGTATATTTTAGATGTCATTACTAACTATAAAAAAATATCTGTATAGGTATTCTAATATGTCTATCGAATTCTTATGATAATTGACTAACAGAAATTATACACACATAGGAAACATTGGTTGACAGTTGCGTTACAAACTTAGTGAGAAATACTACAAGCTTATTTAATATATTCATGGGAATTTACAACCCAATAATATATATTAACTAGTAGATTATATAATTTACTAATAGAACCAACTCTCATACTTTTGATCGTTTTGAATCCGACCTAAACAGTTAGAAGTAAGTCTGAAAAATTGACTTGCTTTTAACCGATTAATATGTTGTACAAAATACTCAGGGTATACACTGGTCGGTGTGTAATACAAGACTTGTTCCATGTTTACTTTTGGTTATTGTCGTTTTTGTTTCAGATGCATATCTCAGAGCGCGTTGGCAATAAAAATATATATAAGCTGTTGATGACTGCATATAAAAATTATTCGAAAAAGGCACAACAGTACAACCACAACAACAAATAAAGAAATCGCCGAGTGATACAATGTGCGCACGCACACACACACACATACACACACACACACATACACACACAGAGACATACAGAGAGAGAAGTATATCACCATACTCGCAAGTCCATACATGAGCTTGTTTGTCTTTATAGAGAAGGCATCTAGATACCAGGCGATGCATCTGAGATTCTCAGATGCAACATGGAATTCAATTAAAATATATATAATTGACGTTTATATTATATTTTTATATAGAGAATTTCAGGATTCAGAAATGAGTATCAGAAACGAATAGATTTATTATTTATAAAAATAATTTAAATTTTGATAGACAATTCATTTGGAACAATGCACACGACTCCTCTGAGGTATGGTATATTATCTTTGTTTTAGTGCATAATACAGATACCTATATCATTATCTTTATCGTTAACATCTATACTTTACTATACAGAAAATACAAAAAAAAAAAAAAAATACATATATAATATAAATATCTATAAATTTTTTTAATAAAACTTATTAAGACAAAGACCCATCAATGATATACATTAAATCGAAGATAGCGTGGATAACAGTTGGAAGATAGAGAACTGTAAATAATATAATGAATGCATTCAATATTTACCATATTGTTATCATTTTTAAATTGTAACACAAGACACAAAACAAACGGCATTCAGACAATGCAACAAATCACACAAAAGGTGGTAAGTGCGAATCCGTATCCGAATCGAAATCCAAATCCGAATACGATTGCTAATGCAAATGTAAATGTGAATGCGATTGTGAATAGTATACGAATGCAACGAGCCATTCAGCCTAGTTAGTCAGTATGTGTATGTGTTTTGTCTGCTTGTGTGTGCACTGAGATTTCCTGAAATCAAATCTAGCAAATCATACCAAAACCAAACACCAAAAAGCAAAAGCCTAACCAAACTGAACTGAACCGAACCATACCACACTATACTATATCACACCAACATTATAGCAAACCAAACCCAAGACACCCCACCGCACCGCACCGCGCCGCAAGCCAACTAAACCGTGGCTTAAACTGATGACTGTCTACGAACTGAACTGATATGTCAGCAAAAGCAAAAGCAGAAGCAGAAGCAAAGGCTAGATGGCAAACATTTTAAATGCTCTTTAGAGCGACTGGCTAGGGCTGGGTCGCACAGGCGCCGGAGCGTGCCATCAATACGGCAAACGGGCAAACGACGACAAACGCAAATTTAGAAACGACTGAGTGACTCGATGCGACGTGATGGCATTGAACAGAAGCCACACTCGGCAATCGGACCCATACGATACAATAGTCCATAGTCCAAGCACTTGTATTATATACATAGCTGCTACAGATACAATTATGTATCAAACCGCAACTATGGATACAGCTACAACTAAAGATACAGATACAGATGCAAAATACAAATATAGATACATTGCAAAATACATTTAAAGCTATGGATACAGATACAAATACAAATACAGACACAGCTATACATACAGATGCAGATGCAGATACAGATACAGATACAAATACAGATACAGATACAGCTATACATACAGATACAGATGCAGATACAGATACATATACAGATGCAGATACAGATACATATACATATACAAATCCTGATTCAGATATAGATACAGATACAGATGCAGATACAGATACAGATTCAGATTCAAATACAGATACAGATACATATACAAATACATATTCAGATTTATACACAGATACAAATTCAGATTCAGATTCGGATTCAGATACTGATACATTTACAAAATCAGATATAGATGCAAATACAGATACAGGTATAGACACAAATGCAGATACAGCAACATCTAAAGATACAGATACAGATAGATATACAGATACAGACACATTTACATATACATATACAGATGCAGATACAGATGCAGATACAGATGCAGATACAGATACACATGCAAAGCACACACTAATAAATGGGTCGGCCTTGCTCAACCTGTGCTTGGGTGTACAATTACCTTAACGCATCGACAATTATACGAATGGTTGGCCGCCCCACAAAGGGTGCAAGTGCTGCTGCTTGGCGCTGGCGACAACCGATGTCGGTTGCTGCTAAGCGGTATGCGGTATACGGTAAGTGGTGGGCGGTGGGCGGTAGACAGTTGATGGTAGGCGTTGGTTCGACTGAGTGGAGCAACGTCAAACCCATCAGGTGCGATATGCGATACGCATTCGGGTGGCTGAGACAATTGCGCCACATCGTTGCGACTGGGCGCCCAAGAAGATTGTTAGTCGTTCAGTTCTAAAGCCCATACAGTTTGCCGCCAGCGAAACAGCAAGAACAACAATAACAGCTCCAAAGAAAAACAACGAACAGCAGCACAAGGAGGAATAAAATACGTAACAGAACCGTCCCAAAAAATAAACTCATTGACCTGCTGGGCACGGGACATATGTCAGCACTCATGTCGGCGTATGTATGTATGTATGTGACAGAGAGAGAGAGAGAGAGAGAAAGTGAGAGGGGGAGAGTAAAAGAGTGATTGGGTGCTTGGTTGCGTGGGTGCATGGTTACAGTAGTATGTGTGTCATAAGCAATTTTGGAAACTTCTCAATAAACTGACAGCATCAGTAAAGACACGTCGATAAATATATTTGTCAAGAATGAGTTTACAAACTAAAAGAAAATAATATTAATAACTGGTTTAAATGTAGTTAAATTAACTAATTTTCTCTAAATTCATATTCCCAAGAGAAACATTAAAATAGATCTAAATTAAGCTTGAACTTAGCATGAACAAAATTCATCCACATTTTGAACTGTCAAGAATGTCTTTACACACATTACACAAGAAGAGTATATTATTACTAGCTTAAATAAAATTGTTTATTAATTTCTAACATGAAACAAAGAGTAATGTGACAAACTGTTAGTACACTACAAAAAATATTGAGAATGTGCGAGTGTGCGTGAGATATAAACATATTCACATATGCGTGTGCATATTACATATGTATGTGTGTATATATGAGTGTGTTTGAGTGTGCTGATTGAATTTAATTGTATTGAAAAGTTTTGCACGCCCCAGTCAAAGCCAAAGCCAAAGCTGAAGCCAAACGCAAAACGTACTATGTAGAATAGATTGGAGTGAAGTAAAGTGGATCGGTATGAAGGGGAGTAATATGTAGTGAATGGGGTTAAAGTGAATTGTAGATGTTGTTGTGTGTTATGTGTTTGCAAAAGGATGCAGGCTCTATTTACTTTTTAATTGGCAAAATTAATGCAATGCAATGAAATGAAGCCCGTCGAAGTCCAATGATGTGGTGGGAGGCATAGTGGGCAGTACCAGAGTCAAAACTGAAACTCAAACTCGAACTGAACTTTTTAAAAACTGAACTGAAGCCGGGAGACAGAGTTATACAGCGACACGGTGGCTCAGTTTCTGGCATGCCAACGGAACTGCGACGCACTGAGTTGTGGATATTGCTCTTTGGTTTCTTGCTAGTGTTGTTGTTGTGTTTTTTTGTAATTCTTAGAAATTCAATTTTCAACTGAAAACCGCCGGCAGCCCTGCTCGGGTGGCGCTCTACAAGTGATTTAGTGAAAACAACACCAACAACAAGAACATCGGCAACCCCAGAGTTGAAGCACATGCAAAAACAGAACAGCACAAATGAAAAAAAAAAAAAATTAAATACAAAAATGAAAAGCAAAAAAAAAAACACTGAGAAGCGTTCATCATATGTATGTATATACATATACACATATATATGTATGTGGCGTGGCGGCTTCACGGTTTGATCCGTTCGCTTAATTATGATGATCATATAGAGACAACGATGGCATTGGCATTGCCCCACACTCCGTAGCATCAGCAGCAGCAGCAGCGCAGTAAAAAGCATATTCCAGTCCAATCGGTCCTCCAGTCTTCTAGTCAGTCAGCCAAGTCAGTCACACATATTGAAATAATTATTATCTGCATTTTGAGATCAACACGCCAAACGGAGCCGAACCAGCGAAAAAAAAAAAATAATAACAACAAACTGAAACAAAAAATGAGGCAGAAACTGAAACTACAACAACTTAACTCAGACAGCGGCCTCAATTCCCCAGCCCAGCATCAGCATCAACTTGAAATTGAAGGCCATAAAAAATCAACGCATATTGCACACTGTCAAAGGCATCAAGTGAGTGATAATCCGTAGCCGAATCTGTGAATCCAAGCCTCCAAGCCCTTCGATACCTGTCTCAAGCTTAGAGCTTCAAATTCCCATCTTCAAATTTGTCTTAGACCTGCACTGAGTCTTCAGCTCTCGCCCAAAATAAATTCATTACAATATGCAGACCTTTCATTCTTACTTTCGATTTTTTACATTTCCCCCCCTTTCCAAAATAAAACTTAACACCCCTGAAAGTTGGAAGGAACAATAATGGAAAAAAGTTAATCCTTTGACAAAAGGTTTCTTCGACTCTTCATCACTCACCAGATTTCGCGCCCACTGAATGAGGCGAAGAATGCAGTGCGACTAGACTACAGTCGAACCTTATCTATAAATAGGTATCCCTAGTCTAGAATATGACATTCAATTATATGGAAATATGTTTTACTTTGTTAAATTAAAATCAATTTCCGTTGAATTAAATATATTTCAGTTCCTGCTCTTTTATTTCAGAGTATATAGATTTAAAAATTAACATCATCATCACTATTCACCACTACGAAAAATATCACAATAATAATATGAAGATGAGCTACAACTGAAACCGAATCTGAAACTGGGCTGTGGTTAAATGCAAAATATAATTAGCCCAGGAGGTCAGATCCCTCATCAAGCGGTTGCGTCTGACAATGAACAGACCGGGAGTCCCAACTCCTTAAGCTCACTTTGAGTATGCCCCTCGCTCCCAACTTTTTCTTGGGTATATTATCTGGCTGTTTCTTTTGGTAAAGTCTGTCTGAGACGGACGGATGTAATACGACGTGTTTGACTCAATTCGAGCATATGAAAACGGTTTATTTAACTCGATTAAGTCGCTAGGTTTCGAAACGCGTTTGCATTGTATGATGAAGCTGTAATACACTTGCTAATCTCATTATGATAAAATCAATTTCTCCTATAGCTCTGGGTCGTGCATACTTGGAATCTCGGGCAGGGCTCAATCGAAGTACGGCTTCATTTCTTGTTGGTTAATCGGTATATATAGAAAATATTATGAATAAATAGTTTACAGAGCTTAATATAATCGATAATATATATTTAAAAAAAATATCAAGCACTGAAATACAAATTTCTTGTTCAGTTAGAGTACAAAGTTTATCACACAGGAAGTAAGAGAGCAACGGGAAGCAATAAAAATACAAATCGGATGTGAACCATTTCTTTTGAAGTGACATACCGGAGACAATAGATAAACGATTACAGCTTATTGGAAAGCATAAAAACGAATGATATAATGGGGAAGAGATCTAACAAGCTACCAAGAAGAACAACCATAGTCATCGATTTACTTGGATATGAATAAGCTAAATACTTTGCTCAACTAGTACGACACAATGAATGAATTTAGTGAAACTAGTTAATCAAATGATAAAAATTTAGTGAATAGAGGTTAAATGTAGTATCTCTAGCATGATGTTGATGTCTTTAAAGTATTAGTAAGTACATACATATTTTTTCCAGTTAAAAATCATGAATACACTCTATGTACTCATTTGATTCGTAACGAAAGTATTTATGTGCTTCATAATTTGGTACTTTCATTTTTGGCTCTCACGCATTTTGTAAGCATGTCATGGACCATATCATTTCACCTGAACCCTGTCAACTGATTACACAATTTGATAACTGACCTTCAAGCCTTCACCTGCTGCTGACTGACTGACCATCCATCTATCGGTTTCAGTTACGATCGTAACATCGTCATAAAACTCTCACCGATAAACATCAATGGATGCAACTTTGAAATTCACACAGTGGGCCAAAATCGAACAAATGGCAATTACGTTGGCCAGACAGTAGCTCAAAAACCTATACTTTTATGACGGTCGTAAAACCAAACCCAACGTTTTCACCGGTCATAAAGATCATGCGATGGTGCACACACACATATCCCGCTGCACCCGTTCAAAAAATTGACTAGAAAGTGTATAAAAATAAGTTTCTGCAAGTGCATGTTATAGACAGTAGCAGACATAAATCCAATATAGATCTATATCTCTAGTCGAGTCAATTAAGCCAGGACCTGAGTTTAGAATGTCATTGACAGACAAAGATATAAACGGTCTCTATGCTGTAAATCAATGCGTATCTACTAATATATCGTTTTGAATCACCTAAAGAAAGTATTAAATATGAAAGACTGTATATAACGAGCTTGATTCCGGTATACAGTCGGACCCAACTGACAGTATTGCTCTTTATTACTCCTTATAATGCGTGAGCGTGTGCGTGAAAGTGCGTCATAGTCTGCAACGGTGCTCGGTATGAGGCATGCTAATATCGGGTGCGCCTGACTGTAGCTGTTGTTTTGTTTTTTTTTTTTTTGTCGTATTTTTTTTTTAGTGTCGTTAAGTTTTTTTGTACGTATTTTTGTTTTGGTCTTTTTTTTGGAATTGCATCGATTTGTGGCATTCAAGTGGGCCTCCATAATGCATGCCGCCCACACAGACAGACAGACAGAGAGACGGACAGACAGACAGCCAGACAGAGAGGCAGGCAGGCAGGCAGGCAGGCAAAGCCAATGCAAGGACCGACGATGCGACGAACGCCCCAACCAGGCGATAATATTTATAACTCTGTGGCGCGTTTCAATTCATTTGGTTCTATATGATTATGGTCCGGGTACTCGCACTCCACTGGGTACTCTATCTGCAACTCTGAATGCCTATGTCTCTCTTTCTCTCTCTCTCTATCTATCTCGTTCTCTGTCTGTTATACTCTGGCTGTCTCGGTTATAGTCGGTACCTGTGCCTGAGTGTCTGCCACCTACGTAAGCGTATAATTCGTTTAGCATCAGCAGCAACAGCAGCAATAGCAACAAAAACAACACAGAACTTAATCAGTCACTTTAACACCACAAGCAGTTGGCAAAGTTGCCACTTACAACACCCAAAGAGAAAGAGAGTGAGGGAGACACACAGAGAAGGAGAATGAGAAAGAGAGAGAGAGAGAGAGGTGGAAAATGGGGAGAGTGATCTGCGTCTCTTGTTGTGCGTGAGCGTTGGGGGCACAGACCGACGTGGCTGCAGCACCGCCGCCTGTCATGGTCGATATTGCGTTGACACCAAATCTGCATTAAAATGCAATTCGCTCAGCCCTAGAACTTTGGGGATCGTAATGCATCTTTGGTGTCCATTGAGTGGTATATTTGTCATATGCGCATACACTGCACAAAATCGCTTAATCATGTCAGCTAAGTACACGTACTACATGTGCTCTAAACATAATATATATCTTACTATATGTAATTAACGCACATCTAAGCGAATGCAATTGCGTATTTTCAACTTTGGCATACATTACGCAAATTTTACTGTAAAGATGAAGTCATAGTTTTATTTAAATATTTACAATACAAAATTTATAGGGAATATTATTACTATATAGAATACTTTACCAAGTTGGAGTAGTAGTTGAAGTCTATTGTATAACACTTCGTGCTGAAACAAAGATCTATAAACAAAGATTCTATAATTGATATATCTGCTGTTTTGCATTTATTTCAATAACAAATTTTATAGAGAATATTATTATTATATAGAATACTATACCAAGTTGGAGTAGTAGTTGAAATCTAAAGTCCTACACTTCATTCTGATACAGTAATATATAATTGATATATCTAGTTTCTCTGTATTTTTACATTTTTGCTTTTATTTAAATTACCAAATTTAAATTGAAAACTATTTAGAATACTCTACAAAGTTGTCTAAAGTCTTACACATCGTGCTGAGAGGATCTATAATTAATATTTCTTGGTTTTTTTATTTGTATATTTTATTTTGTTGCATTTATTAAAATTACAAAATTTGTATAGAACATAAAAATTATATAGAATACTATACCAATTTGGAATAGTAGTTTCGTACTGAGACAAAGATCTTTAATTGATATTTCTGGGGTTTTCTTTTAATTTTTTGCTATAATCTTCTATGCCTTATAAAATGACTAGAAAGTAAAAGAAAAGAACAAGGCATGAGAACGCGAAAAACAAGAACAAAAAACAAGAGAAAAAAGTATCAATTAAAGCGCAAAAATAGAAACGAAAGCACTCAAAAAGCACTTTGATCTTGGCAACTTTACGATCGTTTCACTTTCTTTCACTGATGTTGTACTGATGCTACCACTGTCTGAGGTTAAACAACAGGCAACACACAACACAGACAATAGAGCGAGGGGAGCGGACGACGGACGACGGACGACCGACGGCGGAGAGCGGACATTGGACAACGGACAGCGGACAAGAGACATAAGGCAACGTCTCGGGCATTCCAATTAAAAATAGTTTTGACACGTCGCGAGTTGCGACAATTTCTTGATGACGCCTAAAGCAATAAATTAATTACAAAATTGCCAACGTGGCAGTCAGCGAAAATATTATGGCCATGGCTAAAAATCAAATGCAATGTCTACTTGCGGCACTCCAACTCCCCACATCACAGCCGTGTGGGCGTGTGCAGTCCCAAAAGACAGAAAGAGAGATCGAGAGACAGAGAGAGACAGAGAGAGAGAGAGAACAGAAGAGAAAGACTTGTGCAGCAGCCAAGAGTTCTGTTTCTGCTTCTGCTTCTGCTTTTGCTTCTGCTTCTACTTCTACTTCATCTTGCCACATATGTGAGTGTATGGCCTGTGTCTATAGACGTGGCCATGTGGGCGTCTAACTGACAACAACAACAACAGCAAAAACATGAAATTTGAATTGAATTCCTTGGGTGATAGTCGCCTTTCTCTTCTCACTGCTAAACTCTCAACTCTCAAATCCATCTCATTTTAGACCTGGTTAGCTAGCTAGCTACCTGATGATGCTCTTGATCTTCGCAACTCTCTTGAGCGCTAGACGAGCCCAGAGTCTAGTGTTTGCTTGCCTGTTGTTTGTAGACAACTTTGGGCCAGTTGCAACATGCAACATGCAACATGCTACAGCCATAGCCATAGCCATAGCCAAGATTTTGCAATTTCAACGTCATTGCTAGCTCCGGCTCTGTAGCTACTGCTAATACTACTGATGCCGCTGCCACTGACTGCTTTCAATTATTCACACATCATCGAATGGTTTGAAAAGCAAGTGAAGCATAAGTTATCCAGGTGCCAGGTGCTTGGTTGACGGAAACCCCAACGTGGATCTGTAAAATCTGTAAGTATCTGCATATTCTTTTGTTCATGTCAAATTATTGACCAACGCCAGACATTTTGAAATGTTTATGCATTTTCATGACCAAGATGAGCAATTGATAAATCCAACTTGAAATTATGAATATACAAACCTGTCTCCCAGACGCCCAGATATGGACAGAAACCCAACCAACAACCAACAACCAACAGCCAACAACCGGCAACCGGCAAACCAGCAGCCAGCATACACCACCCGCTGGGTATGGCCACGGTCAGTAGCCGATCGTCTCTGGGTTTACGTTTATACGACCTACAGCTTTTACAAATGCGACTACACCCTAGTTTCAATATGCTTCAAAATTCCTGGGACTTGGCTGATGGGATTTTAAAGACCTTTAAATATTTTTGACATTTATTCAATCATAATATATAAATTACTGATTACTGATCTATATTTAATAATTTACAGATCAACGTATGTACTAACATAGGAAAATGAGTTTCCTTTGATAATCTGTGACCCAAAAAAAATATATATTTTAAGCTTAAACTTCTCAAACTTATTTATCAAATATCTATTTTCTTTTAAATAAATGTTAAAAATTTTAATGTTATATTTACAATATAAATCTTTGTATATATATAATAAATATAAATTTATAATTTAAAATTTTTTATTATTAATATAAATTTAATTACATTTAAGTACAATATGGAATAATTTCTAAATAAATATAATATAATTAATTTAAAATAAAATTTTTTTTTTTTTTTCATTATTATTAATTTAAACTTAGCTACATTTAAGTACAATCTTCAACAATTTTTATGCCGCATTTATCATGTTAACATCATATCGTGTAAACCTTTGTAATCGGCTCAGTGTTTTGCTCATCATAATAAAGTAAATACCAAGCGGTGCATGCAACACCTCGACCTAACTTGGTGTGTGTGTGTGTTTGTGTGTGAAGGCTCCAATTGTGGCTCCGACTATTTGTTTGTTATCAGGAACAAGAGATCAATACAGCAGCAATCAATATGGTCAATAAAGTTCGGCTGAACCTCCGACTGTTTGCCACAGTAAGTCTGCCGATTTTTTTTTTTTTTTTTTGTTTCTTTTTTTTACTTTGTGACTCGCTGGGGAGTCAAAAATACAGATGAAGTTGGAGGTGAAGTCGATGTGGAAGTCAATGTGGAAGTTGTCGTTGGAGTTAAAGTTAAAGTTGTGGCTTGTGGCTTTTGGAAATTGTTGGCACAAAGGTAGTGGATGATCAGTTCGTGTCCAGAGTCCGGTTTGCACTTGGTTCGATACAAGGCAACGTGATGTACGCCACTGTAACCTAAGAAGGCTCAACTTGCATCACACAGTTCACAGCTTGCTGCATGTGCAGCAAGCAAACAGCAGCAGCAGCGGCAGCAACCGACATCAACCATAGGCCATGGAGCATGGAGCATGGACATAAGATTGGGCTTTGGACATTGGACAAGGGGACGACGGTCGTCACCAGCTCATGTTGTCACTGTTGTTGTCGCTTGATCGCAAATTTGCCATGGTAAAGCTTGACAACTTGTAACCAGACATTGGTAGTGCCCGACGCTAAGGCTTCCAAGTAACAGTAACAGACCAAAGGAGCGGATGAAGAGCAGGAAGAGCAGTTTGCAGCATCAGGCCAGCACCTTAAAATAATGCTATAAACTTTTTTGGCATTAAGCCAAATACAAGCAGCCAAGATCGGGCCCTGTATGCATTTCAATTCCCTGCAACAAGCTCGCGCAACGCGATGCAAGTTTAACTCTTTCAACTTGTTGCAACCCAACTGGCAACAGCAACAGCAACAAATTGGAGATCACGGTTTTCATGTACTACATGCAAATTCATTGCTACTGTTGCTTCTCCTGCCCATTCTCAGCCCCTGGTCTCGCATAGTGGGCAACAGACCAACCGACTACCGACTACCGAATACTGACTACCGACTCAGTATTCCAAACTTCCGACTCCTTACACTGGCTCGTTCCCTGTTTGGCTACCTGGCTACCTAATATGCATTTGTATTTGTACCTGTACCTGTAGTTGTATCTGTATCGGTATCTGTATCTGTATCTATAACCATAAGCCAAATTTGCAGACACCATCACAACAAATATCTTGCTAGAACACACTCTACTACTCCTGTTTGACAATTAGACAAAACACAAACCCTAAGAAACTACGAACTAAAATAATATATAAATTAAATTAATTATAAATTAAGCACATAAATTTCGAATGTTCTTCTTATGGACCCTGTTTCTTGAGCAGAATTCAATTGCCAATATAGACAGATCGAATAAATTCGAAAAGAATTCAAAATGTTTCAAGTTCATTTGAGTTTTTTGGAGACGGAGATGCTATTCACTTGCGTTATAGGCCATAAATTCCAGTTGGCTATGACTCAGATTCAGTTACAGCAAAGAACGGTCCGGAAACGCGGCTCAAGAAGTTTGTAACGAGAAGCAACATTTCCTGTGGGTCGCCGCCTTGTGTCAGGTAGCGCTCAGCTTATAAGATTGGCCTTAAAAATTATTTGTTTTAATTTTTCGTTGGCTTTTTTTTATGATTATTTGTGTTTTGTTTTTGGTTTGTTAGAAAATCAAACAATTAACCTCGAACTTGCGGTCTGTTTTCTGCTGTCGCTGTTGCTGTTCCTCAGCGCTTACAACATGTTTGAGACTAAAAATTTCCAATTAATTTTTTGTTTTTGGTTTTTTCGGTTTTAGAAGCGATGTCTACAAACTTCCACGGAACGCCAACAAGACTCACAACAAAAACAAAAAAAAAAAAGAAAGAAAAAAAAATTGTCACAAATAATTTTTGTTTCTTTCGGCTCTTTGGGGTTTTCAATGGAAACGAAACACATAAAACATGGCCAACAAGACGGCCAAGTACCCGCCACACAAAAATAAAAAATAAACAATAAAAATCCACATACACACACACACACACATAAATATGTTAACCTGGTCCAGGCATTGAGAACCCTTGCCGTCCCTCCACCCTAGACTACCTTAGGCAAGTTCAAACAGGAGCAATTAAAAATTTCTAGGTTCGTTTTAATATTTTCAATTTTTAATTGAGGGATTCTCCGATCTACTCGATGATCATACCATTTCATAGTTTAATATTGTTTTCGTAGTCATTAGAAAGACTTTCATCCAATATTTGAGGAGACATTCCTAAAAGTAAGTAATAAATATATACATTATATTATATTTACCTATTATTAATTAAGTTGAACGTTGGAATAATGATTATTGTAATTGAATCCAGAAAAATTTTCAAATTTGATAAGATATATATTGAATTTAATTTGAGAGTTTACTTTCAATGTCAAAAACGAAATCTTAATACGATATGAAATCAATTACATTAATGTTAGGAATAGTTTGTCATTGTTTTTGTAAGAAATAAGTTAGTTGAAGTATGCTAAATTTAATATTTTGTGTCCTACTTTGATATTTGTCATATATTGACAGTGAAATCTATTAAATATAGAATGGTCATATGTCTAAAAGTTCACTTACACGAGAAAACTCTTTCCTACCGCCGTTCCCACTTAAACTTTGCCGTCTCCCCTAATGAAGTACAGTGTCTGCTCATCAGGCTGATGATAAAAGTTCATTAGTGACGCTTCGGTGCGCCATTTGGTAGACTGAGGACTCGATACGGATGGGGGTTGCTCAGTTTGTGTGTCGTTGGTTGGTCGCCTGCTTGTGTTTATTGGCAATAAATATTGGATCATAAATTCATAATTAATATTTGTGGTTGCTGTATGCACTACTTGAGTTGATTTCTGACTGGACTCAACCACTGGCTGACAGCTGTCTTCAGTTTATGGTCACCAACTCTCGATTTGAACAATCGTCTCTATATATAAACATTTACATGCATGCCTGCATGGTATATGCACTCAGAGAAAAACCCGAAAAATTATACGATATACCATTGGGAAAATGGTCATTTCCGATTCTAAATATATTTTATACATGTTTTTATAGAATGTTTATAATCTGTCGTATGTAAAGTTAATCTTTAAAGATCTTCGATCAAATTTGACCAACAATTTTTCAGTTAAGCCTAAAAAGATCATTTTATTTCGAAATAAGAATAATACTCTTAAAGTCTTAGAAAATTGTCTCAGTCTGAATGAAAAGCATTGATTTGAAGAAGAGTGTATTTTGGTTTGCTGCCTGTGAGCGAACTCTATCGTATATGTGTACATATATATACAGAAATGCGTATAATATAATTTAGGCAAACATTTTAATTGTTTTTTTCATCATAGAGCCAGGGTAATTGCATAGTCCCGTTGATGGCAATGCCACGCCCACCTGCTGCTTGGCACCCATTCCACAGCACCTGCTGTAATTTTTGAAACGCTCACCTCCTGCTGGAGCACATGAGCAAATCCTTTGGCCCATTTGACAGCGCTTTATATGATCAAATTTTATCGCTCGGAAATTTTTCAATTTTCCAAAAGAAAAATAAAATAAGACTACACGGAATGGACGAACTCTTTCTCTCACTCTTCCTCTATCTCTCTCTATCTCGCTGAAGCTCTTGCGAGTGATGAGTGCGATGATGAGCATGTTAATGGCCATACAAAGCGAATGAGTGTGCGTATGAGAATGAGTGTAAGTGTGAGTGTGAGTATGAGTATGAGTACAAGATTGAGAATAGCTAAGAGCTGCAGTGCTGCATTCCACATCAGCTATTTGCCAAGTTTTTCGTATTCGTATTCACATTCATATTCGTATTTGTATTCGTATTCATATTCGTTGTCGTTGTCGTTGTCGTATTCGCTGTTGCCATCACTGTTGCCCAGGCGAAATGATGCCCCTTATTAAGGATAACAACCCGCAACAGGACAAATAAGTTGTGGAACCCTCGTTGTACTAAAAAAGGGACATGTTCCACTTGAAAAATAACAATTTCATTCAATTTTTGATCATTTGCTACCAGAAATGGCAAATCAAAAAGCTATAAAAACCGACAGCCACAAAAAGCCAAGCGACCAACCCACCAGGCCCAAGTACCGACAAGGACCAGCAAGCGACCGTCCTAAAAGGCTCACCCTGCCTACCGTACCATACCATATATAGCAGGCAGGACACTTTGTAAGCGGTTTGGGGCGGGTTTTTCTTGTAATTTTTATTTTTTTTGGTTGAGTTTGTGTTTTCTTTCTATTTTTGTTGTATTTTTCCTTTTATTTTATTCTGCTTTGTCCTTTTGAATGGGCCACTAGTTGGCTTTAAAATTGAAATGACACACGTACACCCGTATGCCCCGGCTCAGTGGCAGGATAAAAATTGAGGACAACTGAAGCGGCTGTATGTGATTGAGTTCTTGGCCAGAAGACGGCTGTTACAAATCCTGCACGCAAAATTTATGTTGCATAAAATTTTTCAATGAATTTTATACCAGGAATTTGACTTGGTTTTACATTTGCCAATGCCTCGACTCCATGCCCAATGTCTTCAATTTTTAAATGACTTTCGTCTACGCACGCGGCATATGGAGCGTAAAGCATTTCCATTCCCATTCTCATGCCCATACCCATGCCTATACCCATACCCATACCAATTCCCACACCCACTCCTACTCCCAGTACCAGTTTAAACAAACGACCCAACCAGAACCACCACGGCTTTATCTGAGCAACCACTAAAACCAGGCGTATCGAAATTTCAACCAAACAGGTCATTCGACATTGGGATTTAAGGTTTCCAATTTTTGGCTATTCAAACCCGTCGGTGGATCTAAATTTCATTTTCAATTCCAATGCGATTTGCAATTTATTAACCCCACATCATCTGCTTTCTCATTGCATTTTCCTTGTTCTCTTTTAATTTTTTTTTTTTTTGGAAAATTCTCTGTATATGAATTTTAATCGTGACATTGAACAGGAAGTGGGATTCGAATTGGCCATAACATAACATTAGCATGCAACCAAACTACGTGGGTTGAAAACGACATAACGACATTGATGAACACTTTCCTAAATGAATGCCTACAAAGTGCAGACCTCGATAAAGTGAATAGCAGGAACGGCAGCAACAGAACATTGAGAGATGCGAAGGCAGAGCACAGAATTTGCAGACGCGAAAAGAAACATGAAAATGCTAAATCTAAACACTTGATTGTTGTCAATAGAGTACAAGCGGTGCCCAGATCCGACCAACATCAGCAACAACATCAGCAACAACACCAGCAACACCAGCAACACCAGCAACAACATCAACAACTACAACAGCAAATTCAAGTAGGCTGAGTGGCTAAAGCTACCACTGAAGCTGGCCAAGAGATGAGTGGAGTCGATAAGGTGGCGCTGACAAGATGCAATGGCCCCCAAAGTCCGTGCGACCCCTTCGTATAGATGTACGTGTCGAGGTCCGTGTATTGGAAGGTGCGCGTGAATGGAGGATTACGTACAATTATTGCATTTTGTTGTTAAACAATGCGAAGGTGTTGCAGTTGTAGTTTCAGTTGCTGCTGCTTGCCCCCTGTGTTTGCCACAGCGTAGCAAGAGCATATGGATATAGATTGGTTGGGGGCTTGTAACGAATTTGTCGCTGTCTGTCGATGCAAGGTGTGAACAATGGCGACTTCTAAATTTAGATGGGGGCACACGGGGCAAATGGGGGCAACAGTAGGGCAATGGGCAATAGCCAGAGTTGGCAGTAATGTAAAAGATGCATTCCATAAAATAAATCAAATTTGGAAGCAATGCGCATGGGACCACCAGCATTCAAAGCATAAACAACAACACCAACAAAGCCAAACACTGAGGAACAAAAAACGATCGCAACCACAACAAAAAGAACAAGATGAAAAAAGAACAGATACAGGGAAAGAGAGAAAGGGAAGACGAATAAAGGGAAACACTGGACCTGCTGCGCATTTAGTCTGCTGGACTGCTGTTGTAAGCGCCTCGACTACCATTCAAAATGCATATCCTTAACGCAGAGACACCCTCTGATTCGGTCTCAGTCTCAGCCACAGTCACAGTCACAGTTCGAGTCTCAGTTGGAGAACTGGTAATTTGATGAGTGCAGAGTTCTTGAGCTCGTTATTCATTATGCGGCTACCACATGTAAACATGCCACATTTATTTGGGATCGTCTGTGATCGCTGTGATATCGAATCGATTTCCCCCTAAGATTTCTAACTAATTTGTTCGAATTGTATTTCTAATAGCTGCCCTTAGCTCAATAGAACAGCGATCAAGGTGAAAACTCTGGAGAAAAGTGAAAGTACCGCCTTGTATGCCTACTTTACAATTGTTTGACAGCAGCAACAGCAATAGCAACACCGTCAGAGGTACCGGCAGCCTCATGAGCCTTACTCACGTATCGCGTCTCAAAAAAGAAGGTATACACCGAAAGACCAAACGAAATAAAATAAAAAAAAAGGCGTACTATCAATAAACCCATGCCTGCCAAGCCCTACTCACTTGCTGTGTTACTCTGGCTATGTGTTTTTTGACTTATTGCCAGCGATTTGTCAACATTGGACATGGCCAGTACCGAATTATCTGTTTATACATATATAGGAATTCTATAAAACAAAAAAAGAAATAAAACCAAAAAAATATATGTATATATGTTCAAAGAATCGCTACGAAATTCTCCTAAGCATGCACGTGATCTAACTTTAATTTCTACTCTCATATATTACACCGTTCATTCCATTCGCATGGTATGTGATTTTCGGTGTTTTCATATTAATTACGCTCTATTGCTGGGCATATAATATTTATCGATTGTGATTGATAATCAAAATTATGGTACGATACGTCTATAATTATATACGCACATTTATAAGACAGACCGGGAGAACGAGTTTCATAGAAGGGTTTTTACTCAGATTGTCTGCAATAACAAGTGAATAGTACTACTATCTTGTAAATAAAAAAAAAATCAACGTTATGAAGAAGGAATTTTTATAAATCCTGCACTGATTTCTAATCATATTGATGCACTACTAAGGACAATTTATTGCATTTTTAACGTATATTAGCCATTCGATCTGTAGGATCGTAGCGTCGTCTCCTCACATCGTCACTCCTGTTAGGTGGGTTCGACTATTACTTTCCTTTTTTTATTTGTTTAATGTTTTTTTTTTTTTTTGTAGTATTTTTTTATCGAGATTTGACGACCAAGACGTTGCACTGCTATGGGGGGCTTTCTCTGCTACTTACTCATTTTATTACCTTGGGTCAAATAAACAAATTACTTGCAGCGCTTTGTTTGATTTCTTTTGAACGGGCTCCGAATATTTACCACAGCCTCAATAAATTCTGCAGCGCTGCAGTGCGGCGTTTCATTGAAACGTTTTGCGCCCGTCTTGTTTATACAACAATTTTCATTGTTGATTTTACTTGTTATGTTAATGAGATCCCCGACCAATCGAGCGACCAAACGACCGAACGACCAAACGACCGTCAGACCGACACACAGACAGAGAGAGAGAGAGAGAGAGACTGTGAGACAGATCGTCAGACAGAGTGGATCTGGTCTGGGCCTGTTACCGACGATCATCTTCATGGCTTTGGACAATCAATGGAGTGGGTGGGTGCAGAGGGGGGAATGAGACGCCGGTTGGTTGATAGGGTGGTGGAGGGAGGGTAGGAGGGAGGGCGACAAAAGCGCATGTGTCTGACGCGTGGCGACGCGCCTGTTGACATTTTGTTTGACATTATTGACACGAGCATTGTGGCACGGGGAATGAAGTAATCAACTCTAGATGCTTGGGTTACGATAGGCCCGGCCTGCCTCATTGTGGCCAAGTCACTCTTCATTAGATGTTCCTAATCGTGTACCATAGAGATCTATGCTGAGTTCATTTACAAATTTAATATGGATTTTCGAATCAATTAATAGATTAAAATAAAATAATATAATAAAATTCTTTAAATTCCCTTAAAAATCATCGTAAAAATATTATTAAATAATAATATTATAAAATTAAAATAAATTAAAATGATTGATTGTACCTTGATAATCAAAAAGAATTCAATGGATGTATGCATTCATTAAATTTAATTTTATTATTATACAATATTTTTTTTTTAAATAATTTGCACGATATAAGCCTAATTTTAAAGGATAAATTTGAAGATTATTTTATAATTGTAATTAAATTTTTCTTAGGTGTATAAAAATGCTGAATGGATTTTATATATATTAAAAACGTACTTACATTTCTC
This sequence comes from Sphaerogastrella javana, assembly GCA_037040025.1. Taxonomy (NCBI): domain Eukaryota; kingdom Metazoa; phylum Arthropoda; class Insecta; order Diptera; family Drosophilidae; genus Sphaerogastrella; species Sphaerogastrella javana. Next base: position 23,621 of record JBANCZ010000075.1, on the reverse strand, counting down.
GAATCAAATTTGATTTATTTCAAAACTGTTATCCCCACAATGTAGACAATATATCAAACCCTATCATATTCCAATATAGGGTATACCAATTATAATAGCTGCCCGGGTCTCTGGAGTTTCTTAGGCTTCGGCTTATCAGTAATTTGGCAATCGTAACAGTTTTGACAAATCACATAGTCTATCTCACACGAGATATAGGAATTGGGAATGGGAAATGGTGAATGGGGAATGAGGAATGGGGAACGGGGGAATGGGTACCTGCCAGGGCTCGTTTGTCGGTCGCTTTGAGCTTTATTTTGATTTTAATCTAAAACACACAAATCGTTCATTCCGTGGCTTGACGAGAAGCCTCAACTGTGACGGTGATTGCGCACAGTGGAACAAAGTCAAACGTTTGTGACATCGCTGACGCTTGGCGCAGGCGTAATGCTTACCTCGACGCTGCTCAACCCTCTCAACGCCCGCGATCTGCATCCGCACGCCTCCACTGCCGCTCCCTTCGTTGCATTTATAGTCTCCTTACTATTCTTTGAGGCAATATGGCAGGAGTTAGCGGCTGCATTGAATGACAGTTTTATGATGCTGACGCGCTTGTTCAACACGAGCCGAGCTAAAAAAAAAAACTTAAACAAAAAATCAAAACCCTATCAGACCCCATCAGACGCAACAACAACGAAACTCCAAGCCGATCGTGTTTTGCATTCATAAATAAGTGACTGTTCAGATAATATGAAGTAGAGAGACACTGTACACAAACTGGAACTACCTTGTTTTAAATTGTGGGGGCAGAGCGGGACTTGACTGGATCTGGAGGTGTTTGCCTGATTGACTTGACAGATTTGTCTATCCCCATAGAATGTACCATATTATATTAGCATAAATAACTTCATATGTGATAAACTACAATGCTATATTAAATAACATCAATAGAACTTTGTATGGGGCTCTTTGAATATGCATCCGATATAGTTTAACACTTATCGTATAATCGTTGAATTGTAGAAATGTAAAATTATGGCATACGTGTGCCCTTTGCGTTTAGAATTGATTTCTCCCATGATCTTCAATTCGAAGTGGCCCATTGAATTGCCCAGAAATTTGTCCACAGATTAGCCATAGTCAAATTAATAAAAACCAAAAAAAAGAAAAAAAGTAAATGCTCTGAGGATATTCTCCTCGCCTGTGCCATGGGCTCAGGTTAGCGTTGTGATCTAGGTAAATCAAATTGTATGCAAAGTCAAAGTTAAAATCAGTCTCGAGGCACCAGATCAAAAGCAAACATAACTACGATCGTGTCACGTACGTGGGATTGGGTTGTCTTTGCCAAAGTGCCGTTGAAAAAGCTAAAGATCTCTGGGCTTCAAGCCAAGTCGTCATCAACATCAACATCAACATCAACAACAATATCATCGTCATCGTCATCGTCAACGTAGTCGTCGTCGCCGTCGTCGTCGTCATCGTCATCGGCATCGACAGCTCGACATCAGGCATCGACATTTACAGCAATGACGAACGTTTACTAGAACGAATTTTGTTAATTTTTATTGTGATTTCCTAGAACCAATCGAACAGCGACAACACCAACAAAAACAATAACAACAAGTTCCACATCGACCAGGTAAATCACGAAAAAGAGTCGGCGGACACGCGCCTCTAAAAAAAAAGCCAACGAACGTTCCAATCGAATCGAAATGCAAATTATGTAACGTCGCAACGTTCTCTGAAGTCTTAGGATCCAAGGTACCTGAGGGGTGGCATGAATGCCTATACCAAAACCCGAAACGTACTATTGGCTGCGCCTGCGTCTGCGTCCGATTCTGTTTTTGCTTTTGTCTCTTCGGTTAGACTTTGGCTTTAGCTTTAGCTTTGGCTCTGGCTTTGGCTATTGTGGTCTGCACTGTCTGCAGTTAATTTTTAACGATGCATAGTGGAGTCAGTCGATTTCATTTGTTGCAAAAGGCACAATTCGTCAATAAATGGAGAGCGATGGTTTTTATGCTATATCATAGCATTATACTATGACCAAATAACCAGGGTTCCTAGTGGAATTAATCTTCAGGAAAATATATCCCTTAACAAACTCAACTATTGAAAACTACAAAAAATTTAGGCTTACGATTCGATCGACTTCCATTAATTCAACATTCAATCCATATTAAGCAACGCGAAATTTTTTATTAATTTTTGGTGTGTGCAAATTATTTTATTTTACACAGATTTTGCACGATTGCGCCCATGGTGCAACGCAAAAACTGTGTATTCAGGCGATACAAATTGTTTATTGTGGACCCCATGGCCCAAAAATATGCCCAAGCCATTCCGTTTGACCCGCCGACGACGACGTCGACCATAATGCAAGCGACGAATCATTTTCAAATAAAATTCGTTGTGGTCAGTCCTCACACTTCAGCCTGAGGGCATTCAATCACATCAAAGTAATGCCACCTATGTGTTCTCTGCTATTTTGGCCTTGTGCTTTGCCCATCAGTGATCAGTGATACAGATCTACATATTGAAGATCTACTCGATTGATCAAATATGTGTTGCAAAATTTCAAATATTACTGCTCTTGTTATAATACTCTCTACTCTTTAAAATTGCTTAAAAGAGGGTAGTATATCACTGGATAAAAATTTGATCAGCTGTCTGTGAAAGAACAGGTCAATGGTGGAGACGAGTTGTTAAAAGTTTGTAAATAAATTTAAGAGGAGTAATTAAGTAATATCCAGTTATTCATCGATTATGTTTGCTATCGATCGGTGGTTTCAAAGGGTCAATGATCTTAAACAAAATCCGATCAAGGTACTGGCAATGCCTTGCATGACATTCATTCATTTCGTATGTATGTGCGTATGTGTGTTCGAACGTTTCTGGTCTGTCGCATCGTTCGCACAATTTGTCGAAATTAATTAAGTTATCGGCTAATAAGCCATTGGGCCCAAAAGATGCTGTTGCCATCATTAATAATGCTCAGGGCCGTTTTGCCACCCCCAAAAATAGCTGTGGCATGCTCATGCAGCACATACAGCTCATGCTGCTTCTCTGGGGAAGTCCCAGTCTGGCGTGGAGATCGACGCATTGAACAGATCAATTATCGTCTGACTGACTGGCCGCTCAGGCTGTCTGCTTAGCTGTTGCTGCCTCGTGTGGCAGTGTGTGCCTTACCATTTGCCACGCCGAGTTGCATGTTGGAGATGCCACAGTCTTTGGCGTTACCATTGGTGTGCATAATCAGCAGGGTAACGGCAACGGCAACGGCAACACCGTCTTTCTACATAATTTGGTTCTCCTTATTCTTGCGTTTCGTTTTTGGAAAAAAATCACGCAAAAGCAAGAGCACGGCAGCAATAATCTATCACCTGTCAGCACCTGTCATTCAAGCGTCGCAGCACCGATTGGCAATCCAACATACACAGAAACACAAACATACACATGCTACAACTACACCGCCGGCAAGTGATGCTGTGAGCCATGAGCTGATACTGCCACAGCCGCTACCTATATACCTATGCTCATGGAGAGGGGAATGGGAAAGGGTATGGGGCTGGGAACTGAGAGTGCTCCGATACGTTTTGATTTTGTTTTCTTTCTCTTTCATGAGCTGCATCAGGCAGTCGACCGGACGGGGTAACCAGCCGGATAGCTATCCAGGCGTCTGGCACATCCGTGCTGCCTCAAGTGTCAGTTTGACATCATTAATCATGCGATTAGTTAAGTGGGTGTTCGCTTCATATGATTTCCGCTCTTTTCCACTCTCTCCCCGTCTGTACTTTGCTACTTATGTAAAATCAGTTCCGAGCTGTTTAATTTGACGTTTGAACGCATGATTGCATTTTCAATTTGACAACTACACAACACGCACCGCCTAAACACTTCCCACACCAGTCGATATCCCCGACCCACTCACCCCACTGTCCAGCTCACAGCTAGACAGGTCTGTGGCACCTCCTGGCGTGTGGACCATGGCTATTGGAACTTCACTCACAGCGTCTCTGCTGTCAAAATAATCACACGTTCAATTAGCATGACGACAAGTTCATCAATTTGCCTGGCCACACTGCGGGGCCCAACAACCGCCCACTGACAGCCTTGGCTCGGTACGGTATTTAAGTTGAGGAAATGTTGGAAAAATCTGAGAAATACAAATTCATAAGATCATAATCTATGGTAGGAACAGTTTGACAAGGTAAGCCAATAAATGGACAACCTAATGCAACAGCAATAGGGAGGGACGGTGCTTGACAGTAGGGAATATATGTTTCGGTTATCGATATAGAATTCTTGGGGCAGTTTGGGGGTATCGTGATACTACGGTATTTTTGGTGACCGATTAACGTTTCCGATCATCGAGAGTATTCCTGTAGCATGATAGCATAATTATAGTATCTTCCAATAATCAAAAGGGATAATCGATATCGATAACATAGCATATCAGCTTTTTGAATATTTGAATATTTTGGCGCAACAGTAAAGATTTTATCCGTAATTTTCTTGTCACATACACTGTTCTTTTTTTTTCAGTATTCCTCGTACATTGTTTATCGATCGATTGAATTCTTATATCGTTCTCATTCCGTAGTTTATCGGTTTCATGTAAATGAGTTCAATAAAACTTCGAAACTTTAAGCAAACTTTCTGAATACTTCAAAATGTAAAATTGTTTTAAACTTATATTGCATTAGTATCGCATTATAATCTACTATAATTTTGTTAGAATCTTGACATCTATTCATTTGGTTTTGCATGCCTTTAGCTAACCGAGGCACTACTGAGGTTATGCTTACGCCCCACGGCCCCTATTCGACGATTCAAACCTGATTCAAAAACTAAAACATTGGGTGACAGCTGCAAGCACATCAATTTTGCGCATCGTCATCTAACGTATGGACCACCAGCCGGGCACAGGTAACACCTACAACGACACGTCATAGTAGGAGGCGAGAGAGATGGAGTACTTAGAGCTGGCTGACCAGCAGCAATAACAACAACAACAACACCACCACCAGCAACAGCAGCTGTGGCACGCCGCATGCCGCAAGCAGGAGGCTGCAGCCGGGTATCAAGTGTGTAATTAATGTTTTATTAATACAAGCGACAAGCGATCGCTGCCAGCGACTCAAACTAACTCGGAGTCGGCAGACTGAAGACTGGAGGGCGAAGACCGAAGATTGAAGAGTGAACAGTGAACATTGAAGACAGAAGAGTAAAGCGTGCAGTTTGAAGACAGTAGACTGTAGACTGCAGACTGTAGACTGTAGACAGTACACTGTGAACTGCAGACTGGGGAGTGAGCTTAGGTTTAGGGTTAAGCATAAGCAGGATTAAGGATGAGAACATGCAACTAAGATATACTAGATACACTGGAACCCGTGGCGTCGATGAACAGCAGTCGAATTGCAATCGATGCAATGGCAAAGCAACAACAAAGACAGCTACAGTCCAAGATTCATATTCACAAAGTCCATAATATATGAGAGCTGTGCCAGCTTTAGCCGATCAAAACGCAAAAAAAAGAAGGAAAGAGCGGGTTCAAGAGACAGTGCGCGACAGCGATAGAGAGGGAGAGTGAGAGAGTAAGGTGGGATCAGAGGAATAGTGCTTGGTTCAGTTTCGTACGACTAAATGAATTACCAGATTAATGGACAGCATAAATCACATTATCGCTTCGGCTTGTGGCCTCAAAACATACGCAGGCCGCATTTAGAAACTGAAGTAGTGGACAAGGCGGCATCAGAGAGGATGCAACTGACGATGGGTGCGAGGATGAGGCGGCCTTTGTGGGCGGTCGGTCCGTCGGTTGGTCGGTTTGTCGGTTGGTCGGTTGGTCGGTGGCTCTGTGGACTGGAGACTCGTGTTTGTGGTGGACAGTTAATGATGCAGCGATGGGCAGCTTGGGTAGAATTTATTGAACCATTGCCTAAAAGTCCATACAGCGAGTCGACACGAGGACACAGGGACACAAGCCACAAACCAATGCTGATTCACTCAATAAAATGTATATATGACTATAAGACTATCGGGCAGAGAGGGGAAGAGAGCAAGGAGAGCTAAACAGACGGAGAGACAGACAAAGAGCGAGAGCAACGCGATGCGATCGGTACAAAGACAAATCACACCTTCTGCATTTGTTGAACAAAATAAATCTCGTAATGAGTTACGATAAGACGACGATTTCGACAGCTAAACAAATCACCTGCAATTGATCTTATACGTACGCAAATCGCAAACAGACCACAGACCCAGACCCAGCGAGACATCGAGACTGAGGCACACAGAAGTGAAGGAAATTGAGGCAAAAATAATGCCGTGCGGCATAATGCGCTTTAAGAGAAATGTTCGCGATTTCGTATAGTGGAGCAGTGAGACACTGCTGCAACAATCTCTCACTCTGTTTTCGTCTTCGTCTCCGATTCTCCATTCCCCATTCCCCATCCCCCATTACCATTCTCAATCTCCCATACCCATTTCGATTGCAATTCCTACCGTAGATCGTTTGTGTTGGCCTTTTGGTGTGGGCAATCAACAACCGAACATGACATTTATTGACTACATTGCTTGAAAGTATAAATTACGAATGAGTGGACGATCGCAATGATCGTGCCGTGCGGCGAGATATTACCTGAACTTGTGCAAAAGCATCGACACTAACACCGACACTAACACCAATACCAACACCAACACCAACACCAACACTGCATAACTCAGATCAAGCTAATCTCACTCACACTCACTCACTCACAATCCATATTCAGTATATTCTTCATTCTCCATATAGATTTTGCGCTCTCGCTTTCTCTTGGTTAAACCTTTTAAATGGTGGCGCGGTGATCGGGTCGACAGGTAGCACCCAAATGGCGGGACCAACCACAGCGGTGGTAACTAAATGAATTACCTGTGCGTGCCGTTTCATAGTGGTAGAATGCCCATATAGAGGATTGTGATAATAATCATGACAGTCTATATAGTCGCTCGAATGCTGCCAAATGACATTTGTTTTGCTACACACGCACAACCAAATCCTATACCCTATACCCTATACACACAAAGAAGCACTCCGATCGTCGGATCGTCCGCTCGTCTGGTCGTCTGCTCGACCACTTGCTGTGTTTTTTTGCCTAGCAAAATCAAAACCAGTGGCTAAATTGCAATAATAAGCCACCTTTATAAATCGACCACGACAACAACAAAAAGATATACAATAACAACAACAACAACAACAACTGGGGAACCGTTGCTATGACTCTTTTTACGCCTGGTATATGCGGCTATTTGTCTATTGCAAACCTTGCAGACTTCCTGCGGAGTATGGCGCGGTATGAGACGGCGGCCCATGCGCTATGGTGTTATACGAGGAACCCCCTCAGTAGGTGGGCAAAGGCGGTAGCGACAACGCCTACCGATAACCATGCTCCGATCGAGCACTGCGACTTGATGCACAACCGAACGCAACTGCGGGCCACAACTGGAGCCCAATGTGGGGCTATAGTCTATAGTCATAAAGAAACTCTATATATAATTCAAGATTTATAAGAAATGTATAGAATCATGTAGATTAAACAGAAAATTTCTGTGTTTAAAGGAAATCTGTAGAATGAGTATTGAAAAATTTAACCCTCTACAGTGTTAAAGGTATTTATATAATTTCCACATAATAATACTTACATTATTTAAAGCACTATTAATATAATACCATAACATTTCAAGAAATATTCTTTTTATATTATTTTTTATAATTTTTTTAGATATCATAGTGACACTTTAATAATTATACAACTCCCTTAAATAACTTTAACTAGAATATGGAAATTGTGCAAAATTATGTTTCTGTTTCACTTTCGAAATTGTTTTAATATTAACTTAATATTTATTTAAGATTTTATGGAAGTACCTCTGCACGCCCGACCATTGCATTGGACCAACCCTCGTTGCGCTCCTGGATGCTAGTAAAAGACTTTGTGCTCGCACTATAAAATTTTGACAGTTGAAAAAATTGCGATTCATTGTGACCCCTATTGTGTTCCGTGTGGCTGACACTGTCACTGATCAGCAGCCATAGAGCAGACAGAGACTGAACAGACTACAACAACATCAACAATAACAAAATACTTTAGACTATAGATGGCTAAGACTGAGACTGAGACTGAGACTGAGACTCTGGGACACTGTGAGTCTCTGTTTAGACTGCACCCAGAGTGCTTTGGTTGTGTAACACGAGCCAACGATGGACGCGGTTTTCTTAGCATACAAATTGATATAATGGCACACACTGGTGGGCTGTAGGCTCCAGGCATTGAGCACCCGGTGTACCCGGTACCCGGTACCCGGTACCCAACTCCAGAGTCACAACAGTGAATTTGTTGTCATTTTGGAAAGGGTATCGCCGTCGACATCGTACTTATTGTTATTGCTGTTGTTGTTGCTTTTATTGTTGTTGTTCAATAGAATTGTTTGCCAAGAATTATGCTTTATTGATGATAATAATGATGTCCTTGTGACCAGCCAGCTCCGGACTTGTTGGCCGACCACATTGCGCACACACCACACGCTAAATTCGCGTGTAAGCATGAATAATTCCCGGAATGCGCCATGCTCAGGCCACCCGAGACACACTCCATTGTATGGCTCATAATAAAAATGCCATAAGTCAATATCATGCACCCACCCAGTCTCTCTTTCTCTTCCACCGCTACCGACCTTCTTCATATACCCAAAACCCTGTCTCAGATGCTGTTTAATGAGCAGCGTGGCAAGTTGAAAGTTATAATCAGCTAGGGTCAACTTGATCAGTTCGACTGCAGCTGCACTCCGAGTGATAATGTGCCAATGCGGACACTTCATTTTGATATCATCAATTAATGCAAAAGATTCTTGTGGCTCTGCTTGGTTGGTGTATGTGAGTGTGAATGTGAGTGTGTGGGTTGGGGGCGGTCTATACTCGTATGGGTCCGGGGGGTGTGTACATTGCATTCGAGCGATCGACGCGTGAATTACGAGTGTGTTATGTTTGCTCAGCAGTTAGTTTTAATTGAATGTGACATTTCAATAAATTGATAAACCCCGCCACTGTCTGTGCTCTCTGCTCCCTGTTCCCTGCTCCCTGCTCCCTGTTCCCTGCTTTTTGCTATATGCAGTCTTTTGTCTATAGTCTGTTGTCCGTTGTCTGTGGTCCGTTGTCTGTTGTCTCGGCTCAATGTTCATTAATGAATTCCAATGGGATCTCGTGCCGTACTCCATCCAACTTAACTACAATCTTCATCTCGCATCCGCTTTGAGTGTTAATATGATCAACGACATCTCATCAGCATCTCAACTTTGCTTCGGTTCGTTTACAATTATCGTTGCTGTCTTTTGTCTTCTTATTCTCAATTTCTCTGCTCTTCTGTGCCTTTTTTATGTACCACATATACCCATTGCAAATGGGTGTAATTAAAAAGTGAGAGATCCCTATTCTTTAGAGCCCATTTATTGTTAATTCTTTATATAAGTTATCAATTTGTTATACCACATACAAAAACTATATTTCTATAAATTTATAACAAAAGTATGGGTCTAAATACACAAGAATTATATAGAGATATCTAAATATCTGTTAAATCAACTAATACCTTTTAAAAGCCTTTATTAAACTTGATTAAATTTATGTATTATGGTCATAATTTCTTCCACTACACTATGATATCACGACCGTGTTAGAAAAAATTCCTATATCATATTTTGTAATGTGAATTGCCTTGATTGTCGTCTATTGAGTGCTGGGTATTTCGTAGTCAAGTGCACACGACTGCAGGCTCTATTCGAATAGCTTGTATTCATTTTGTGTCGCTGTCAATGAATGGCACTGATCATCGTTGATCGTATGGCAAAAGAGCGTGTGAATTTGAATATGATTATGATTGTAAATGTGAATGCAAGCGTGAGTGAGAGCGTTTTTCAATTGCTGAGACAACAGTATTTAAGTTAATTGAAAGTGCTGGCTTTTTATTTATTAATACTTCACTTCACTTCTCTACTCTTCTCTTCTCTTCTCTTTTTTTTTGTGTAATATTAATTTCCGTTACATGTCAAGTGGTTGCATGTTGAACATTCCAAATAAGTTTAATATGAGTTCACAGATCAGCTCAATTATGCGGGCGATAAGTCGATTTTATAGTTAAGACATATTTACATACATTATACAGAATTATACGGAAACTTAATTTAAGAGAGAATTTTTTAATAAAATTTAACGTATTTCGAATATACTCATTAGATTGTGAGTGCCAATTGAATGCACTCCCCAGAAGAGAAGATTATGCCATTATTTACTTTATAAATTGAATAGAATAAATTTGTAGATCCACTTAGGATATCGGACCGAAAGGTTTAATAATTTAATGTTCCAATAAAATTTAAAAATGAAATGTATGTATTTTTTCATCAATGAATAAATTAATAGAACAGCGTAGGATCAGATCGAAAGGTATAAAAATTGAATGCACTTTTAAAATATAAGAATGAAATTTAGGTATTTATTCATAAATATTTTGTTAAATAATAAAGAAATAGTTTTATTAGTTTATAATACACCAAGGATTTCAGATCAATATATCTACATACTGCAGGCAACACATTGGGGCATTACTGGAAGAAATGTAGCATTCGGTGCCCAAAATATACTGGAGTCGGGGTCAGAGTTAATGTTTTAGCTATCAAGGTGGTCCAAGCTGGTACCGGGTGCAATGTGGTCGTGTCGGCTGCAATTTTTATGATTTTTGTACATTTTTATATGTTTATGTGTTGCCCCTCGTCGTCTCTCCCTGAACTAGTGCAGGAGACGCACAAGAAGAGGCAGATGCAAAGAGGTACACAGACTGACAGTGAGAAAGAATGAGAGAGAGAGAGAGAGAGAGAGAGAGAAAAAGAGAGTGAGTGAGTGAGAGTTAGATCCCATCATTAACCCATTAAACTTCCGATTTGCCGACAGCGATAAACGATGCCGTCGGCATCGACTTGGAATATTGTTGTTGTACATGTATTCTTCAGATTTTGTTGTTGTTATTTCGTTATTTCGTTTTTTTGTTTTTGTTTTCTTTAATGACATATCATAAAGATTTGTTAAAAGCCGGCGCAGAGATCTTTTAAATGCGCTACGCTTCCTGCAGCCCTGGGCTAATTTTGTTAATGCGTGAAGATGTAATGACATAACATAGAGACACCCGGAGAGAGACAGAGAGAGAGAGAGAGAGACAAAGAGAATGAAATAGAAACGACTAAGAAAAAACGATATACTCGTAATTGAAATGGAATTGAAACTAAAACTAAAGCTAAAGATGAACCTGGACTTAGCCCACCCAACAGGTCCCAATGCAAATTGAGCAAATAATTCCTCTATAAATTACGGGCTGTAAAACGCGAAAACCTCAAAATATTGAAACGTGTTCGAATTGTTTTTGTTTTTGTTGTTTTTGTTTTTTTTTTTTTTGCATATTGCCTTTATTGTTAATGCAATTTATTGTTGACCCACCGCAGTGGTAAGATTACAGATGGCAGTGATCCTTTAACCGCAGAATGTGAAATTGTAAAATGCAATGCAAACAAAAGGTAATCAATTTTTTGCTATGGCCACGACTTTTGCGGCATTTTGCTCGCGTATTTTTGATTGAAAATTGCAAATAAATTGTATAAACGTCATCAACTCGTCTCGTAAATATAAATATTTATATTGCTTACCCCTTAATGGATTCATTCAGCCTTAACTTCTACTTCAACTTGAACATCAACTTCCAGCTCAACTCCACTCGCAATTGAGCAATTTGTAAAAGACGACGCATAATTGTGCCACGTTCACATTTAATGTTGGATCTAAGGTGAGGTCTACGGAGTTTATTCCACATTTTCTCTGTATTTTTGTTTTTTTTTTTCGGGATCCACCTCACTTCGGTAGCAGGCAAGAAAAACCGCAGAACATCGTGATTACGGCTAACTGCCAACATATTATGTTTTACTTATGTCTAATCATCATTGAAATTGTCTTCATCTTGCCTCACTTGCTCCGCATTCGATCTACAGCTCCCTTTATTCAACTGTCAGTGAATGATATGATTGCTACTAGTATTTCGTTTTCGTATCTTTCTTGGGGGTCATATGCTTGGGTGATTGGGTGTTATGGTGGTTCAAAGATCGTTACACTATTTCCGCTTTCTCTGTGTTCAAGTTTGATTGTTGATTCAAAGTTTTACTATAATAGATTCACCGTCACTTAATAAACTGAGATTATACATATTTCTGAAATTCTGTGAGAATTTGTCAATTGTTAGAGTTAAAAACTTCCTATACGGAAGCGGGAAAAGGTTACCACAAATTTTTCAAAACTAAATCGGTTAACTTTCTGCATTTTGTTGAAAGAGCTCTATTAAATTTCATAAATATTAATTTAAGAAATATTACAAAAATAAAAAACGTAGCTCTATTTGCAATTTCCATGGGTGTATTCGCTGCGATGTATCACTAACTGTTTTCTTCTCTGTGTTTTGGTGTCTTTGCAAAAAAAAAGTTTGAGGTACAAAGGTGAAAAGTTGTTGCCCATATTAATTGTTCAGGGAAAGCTTGGTTATAATGGGCTTCAACTTTCAACCCCACATACAACATTAATTATTCAAATTATAATTTGAAATTTTTATTCATGTATATTAGATAAAAAAAAGAATGTTTAGAACAATAATTGGCATAGAGATTCAAATCGCTGGCATAGTTAAGAAGTAAAGTTGAATGAACGGCTACTGTAATCCTATTGTAATAATGAAGTCATTTTGTATATGCGTATAATTTCCCAATACTAATATAAATAATAAATCTTTTTTGTTTTAATATCAGAAGATCGCAATATTTATTTATAAAATAACAAGCCAAAGCTTTCCAGAGCACCCTACTTCTATGCATATATTAAGTGAACTACAACAGGGTTTCAGTATAAAGATGTGCCTACAAAAGGCGCCATTGAGGGTAAGTTTAATGTGATTTTTTACACAGAAGTTGTTACAATCACAATCACAATTGCGATTACGATTGCGATTGCGATTGCGATTGCGATTGCGATTTTGATGGCGATGGGGATATCGGTTGATCGTTCGCTGAGCAGCACCCTAACAATTGTACCTGAATCGGAAAAAATTGCGAATAAAATTTTAATTAAAATGCCATTGAAATGCTGAAAATGGGAAATTCAAATAGATATTTAAATGGAAATGGTAACAGGAAAGTGACGGTGGCACTAGTGCTGGTGCGATGGCGATGACGGTGACGGTGACGATCGTCGGCGACGGTGACTGTGACGGTGACGATCGAAATGATGAAAAGAAAGAGTCGCATGCGAAAACAAAAGACGCTTGCCACGTTGTGCGATCATCAACGGCAAGCAACGATGAGGCGAACAGTCGAGTGCAACCGACAACATGACACCGTTCAATAGATCTTTACGGTACTACACCGATCGATATAATTAAATCACATACGTTTCAACTTCCTATCGTTCCTGTTCCTATCATTACAAGAATATTCAAAGGATCGAATATTCAAAGGATGAACCCTATTTAGACAATGTTGTGTATACCCCTTAGATTACAGAGTAATGGGTATAGAAATATCAAGCATACCGTCAGTTTAGGCAGGCAACACATGAGCTCTACATGTATTAGGCTACAGTTGAGTATTTTATGTGGAGTCAAGTGTGGTAAGGTCTTTTTGCAGAGCTCCAGTAGTTCCCTCATTTGATATTGTCTATTGTGTGTGGGACTTGGGACCTTCCCTCATACGTATGTATCTTCACACAAGCCACATACACTCACTTTTTCTCTTTCTATCTCTGGGCATATTCCTCTCACTCTCTCCCGTGGACAGAGCGTTGATAGCTCGTATGTAACAGGAGACATGCTCTACTGAACATGAGGTTCGATTAAATGTTAATGTTGGTTAACTTTGGGGTTTTTCTTTGGCTTGTTTTTATTGTCTGTCCATCTGGATGTCTGCTTGTCAGTCCCAACTCCCTTCCACAACCCTCCCTCTACAGTCTGTCCCTACAACTGTGCAGTTTTCAATGTGTGTGAGTATGCATCTATTTAACAACCAAAACTTGTCTACGTTCACACATAAAAATCGCATACGTATCGAATAGTCGGGGGCTCTTACACGATGTGTGTATGTGTATATGTGTGTGTGTGTGTTTTTTTTTAGTTTTTGTTTATTTATTATTTTTTTTATTATTTTCTCTCGCTCTTTCTTTTGTTGTGTTGCCTCTTTTTTTTATACATATACGTATTTTTGGAGGGAGCGAAGAGCGTGCTGCTTGGTTGGCTGATGCGCTCAAACGTAATGGACGATGCTTCTAACTCTGATTCCGGGGCAATAGCTCCGATTCCATTGCGTAGCGCGCACAGCGCAGTCGTGGCCGGATCTAATACACACTCTGAACAGTATATAGTATTTGTATATCATAGTATGGTAGACAGTCATCTCGCTCTAACTGCCAGAGAGGGCGCCTCAATAGCTTGGGGCTGGTTTCTTTTGGTTTCGGGCTCGGGTTCGGGTCTAAGCTAACCTTAATGCGGCAGGTGTTGTGTGCGTGTGTGTTTGGTCTCTCGCCTCGATTTTTGAACTCAAAGTCAAGTCATTGTTTTTGTTATTGTTTTTGTTTCTGTTTTTGTTGTTGTTGCTTGTCTTTTGCACTTCACTTCACTTGAATTTTTGCATCGCTTGGATGCTTCACTCAGCCTAAGCTCAGGCTCGGCTTACTTTGGCTCAGTTCAAGTTGGTTTGCTTTGGGTATTTTTTTGTTGTTGTTTGTTGTTGTTTAGGTCGTAAATTTCTTTAGGCCTCTGTTGTTGTTATTGTTGCCTATTAAAGTGCGATTTGTTTAATGATTTTCCACAACTCGCTGTTTTAAATTTTCCATTTGGAAATTACCTACATACGAGACGAAACTGTGAAACTCTAGCTCAGCTCACAGCCCACAGACTCTGACTTCAGTTCAGTTAGGTTTTTTTTTTAGGAGTTTTGGAAATGCGCATGAAAATTAAGTGTTTTATTATGCAAAAATCATTCGCTGGCTTAAACAAAAGCAACAACAATAACAAATACAATAACAAAATTTTAGATACATATATATATATACTAAACTAAAAGATACTATGACCATTGCGCTTTGAAACCTCAACGTAACCTGTGTGTGCTACATAATGCATACCCTATCGCATACCCTTCCTAGGGCACCATCCTCCCTTGGCCCTATCAATTAAGTTACGCCGTTTGCTTTTGGCTCAACTAAGTTGCGCTTTAAATTTAATTTAGTGGTTGCTTTGGCTTTGGCTAGTTCATGTGTTGGTACATAATATTAATAGCTTTAATTAATTCAATATGGTGACTTTGTAATTTATATAGATGTATATATATGTATATCAAGTGGAATTGCTATTGTTAAATCAAATCATTTACTATGTATGTTAACAGATTTAGCATAGCAAATGTTTGTATCATCTTTAGCATGATTGATCTAATCAATATTTGGCATAGCTTTAAAGATCTTATTATTTATATAGTATAAAGATACCGAAGATGTATAAAATTCTTCGTTAAACTACTCTATACATTTACTTTTAAACTATATATGTATTGACTATAAAATATGAACATTAAAATGGACTTATCTAAACTAAAACTCTACTGAAATTAGTTCCAATAATTTATTTTATTTTGTTGTCATGATATTAACATACAAATTCGAGTTTTACAGTAATAAATATTTAATAATTTCTCTTATTTATTACTCAATTTTATATCGAATTATAAGAGCTAACTTCTTCCCAAAACAAGCAGCACAAACTTCCAACCAGTCCGGTCTTCTATAGGGGGTACAATCAGTCAACGTCCCAATGGCGCTGCGAACCTGTGCCAATTGCCGGTATTTACCACATATAAAACACGTCGGGAACAAGCCAAACAGGGCCAATCTCTAAAACCGAAGACGACAACACATTGTGAACGATACATATACGATACGATATATGTTATATGGCGTTAGCTTGAAGAGGTGGCAATGAAAGAGACCGGGAGCCGAGCAGAAGTACCGGCAGTAGCAAGAACTAATAATTCAAATTGGAACACATGCGACCTCTGAGTTAGGGTACTTTAGAGAGAAGTGGAAATGGGATATGGATAGTGCTTCAATTTAAGGTTCTGGTTATTCTTCGTGCTGTTGTTGTTGTTGTTGCTATTGTATGATAGGTAGAAGGAGGTGGCAATTCTTAGAGCCCAGCAAGCGGAGCTGGTGCTGCCATCATATTTTTTGCCACTGATTTATGCACGAAGACATAATGACTGGAAGCAATGGAGTATGCATTTCGTACCGACTCCAACTTCAACTTCAACTCTAACTTCAAGTCCAAGTCCATGGTAATGGGGTTTGGATAACAGAGAATTGAGAAAATACCTAGAGTGTGGAGAATTATGAATACAAACTATATAAATATATATTATACAGTAGACGGAAGTGCTCAGAGCGAACGACACGATTCGCGTGATAGAACAATGTAAAAATGATGAACGTGTAAAATATGGTTAAATTGTATGCTTCCACCGTCCTTCCTCTCCCATTTCCACACTTATTTGTTCAAATGCGGCATAGTAAAATACGTGGCAATTCGTATTAATTGATAAATGAAAAACTATTGTCTTTTTCCTATTTCAAAGATAAAGTTGGAATCTGCAGCAAAGTTTAGGAACTAAATTTTAACTTTAATATTTATGTCTATAGCTCGTTCTTCGATTTTGCTTTAGTGGTTCACTTCAACGTTGTATTTAAGAACTGCAACAGAGGTCTAAACACCACAAAAAGCCCACAGCCCGCGAGCCACCAGGAACCCAAAAAAAATTGAGGAATTATGTACATAATTAAGTTTCAATTGAAGACAATATTAATAATAATAATATACTCTCAACTTTGCATATACGGATAAGTACATATATGCATTAACATAATTATACTATAAAACAAGCATATATTTATAAGAAGATCTTATGATGAATGAATATTCATTATAAGCTAAAACTTCTAAATAATAATAAGAAAACTATTCGGGAACAAAACGATTTTTTATTTGTTAATATATTTGCAAAATTGTACAAATATTGAAATTGGAGATCAGCTTTGTATAGATAATAATATACTTATTCCTACAAAAGTGAATGATCGAAAAACAATCAGCATTTATTGAGGGTTTTAACATTTGAATATGAATCATGGTTTGATCGTATGAGCGAACATTTAAACCCTAATAATAACAATAAGAAAATGTCTTTTCTTTTAAGACCACAATTTTCTTTAGTTATAAAAATACTCATTAAAATTAATTGCTATTATTTAAATAAAATAATTGAATAGTCTTTGTAGTAGTCGTAGCACAGGAGTGAAGCTCTTTAAGCTCTGATGCCACTGCCCCCAAAAAAATCATCCGCTCTTTTCTCTCAATATGTGTACATGTAGCTCCGTCTTCTTCTGGTTCTTTTGTTTTGGCTCTACGTTAAGACCTATATATCCCAAGCATACACAAAAAGAAATTCGACCGCGAGACAACCAATGGAAAGCCACTTCCGAAACAAGGCCAGAACAATGGGTCATAGATCAAGTTTTAATGACGACTCCAACGTCGTTGGACCGTACATTGAACTCTCAATACAAGTTTCCTAACCGCTCCCAGCCCCAACACAAAAACAACAAGAAAAATTAAAAACTTAAAAAATTCAACAACAACAACAAAATGTAAGCACAAAAAAAATATTTGGTTTTTATTTTTTAAGCGTTACCCAATTTTGATATAAGTACATACACATTTCTATTATGCGTCTAAATCCCAAATAATTTCACACCTTTCGTACTTATTTATGTGTATGTGTGTACACACATCTCAAAATAAAAGTCTTCATACATATATACAGTCGAATACACTGAAAGAAACAAGAGCCAAACATTGTTAATTGATTAGCTTATAAAGAAGAATTGTATGGAACATGGAATTGTTCATAAAAAATGATCGTCAGTTTGATTATATGTTAAAATGAGCTGTATTTAATATCTATATAGTATGTATAATAATATATATATATTAGGAATATAATCTATGTATAAAAGTTAATTTTTAAACTCACAAAAATATGATTTTTTTAAAGATTTGCAAAATAAAAAATGTATATGTAATTTAGTTTTAATACTACAATTAAAAATATTCATTGTATATTCCAACGTTCAATTAGATTAATTGCTTAAAAAACTATCGATTAAATTTATCGGATTACCAAAAACAAATGGTTATAATGTATTACATTATTATTTATTATTTTTATTGCATAAAAACTAGAGAATGTTTTTAGTATTTTCATTAAACTTCGAATATTTTGAGTAAATTTCATAGATACAAAAACTACAAAGCTTTTCGTACAGTGTATGATCATACATACATATAAATTCAAAATACAAATACATATACAAGTGCATGTATGTATGTGTGTGTGGTTTTTAATAATTTGTTGTTGTTATGATGTTAACAACAACAACAACAACAACAACAATAGCAACAATATTAATAATAAAAGCGTCGACAGCGCGTCTTTTGATTGGTTCAACTGAAGAGTTTGTATTTGTTTGTATATTTTTTTTACGAGCTCTGATTTTGTTGTTGTTGCTGTTGTTGTTGTTGTTGTTTTTGTTGTTGTTGTTGTTGTTGCTTCTGCTACGTTTATCGCCAGAGCGATCAACGCGTTGAAGTTGGGCTGAGCCGGCAGTTGGCTATATTTTTTTATGGCTTCTATACAATAATTCACCTATACGTTGACACGAGACAATTAGCCTGCCTAGTTTCCATAGATTCATAGAAGAGAGCTGGCCAAGTTGAGCGCGTGGTTGTCATGGACGTCGTCTCAGAGATTGCACACATACATATAGATATATATACACATATATATCTATGGAGAAGATGTGAGTGAAAATACAACAACAAGAGCGTTTGACGTGACTGCGATGCTGAGCGCAAGATTAGTTGAAGCTTTTGGAGGCACATCCAAAGCAGGCCCATATATCATCTGGCATAAGCAGAGGGGTATGCGGCAATTAGGCGGTGCGGCCAGTCAGGAGTCATTGCGTTTGCACATTTTTTGAGAAACAGAAGAAGAAAACAACAACAACAACAACAACAACACCATCATCACAAAAATCATAATTCTCTAAGGATGTTGCTGCAGTGCAACAGATTCAGCCAACTGATAGCTGCAACACACACTAATGAAGATCTTTTCGGCCTGGGAAAGTTTTCTGTACAACATCTGTATAAAGACATATAACACATACTATATATACATATATCTATTTACACATAAGTACCAAAATCAACTTGTTGTTTTTTCTTTCGTTTTTGTGATGGGAGGGGGAAGCAGCTGCTAGTACAACTTTATTCTCTAGACCAGAAGCATAATTTAAATTTGGAACGAGACTGATCGGCTCATCAACTGATCGACCCTGCACCCCTGCTAGCGATTGTACAATCGATTCGATCGATTGACCCTCACATAACTTCATAATTAGATGACACGACCGCACATCTTTCGAGTCCCAGGTCAGGAACTAAAAGTCAAAAATAAACAGGAAAAGAAAACTCAGAGAACGGGCAAGTGGAACCCCGCCAGATCGCACCTGTAGCTGGGCTCGCGCGCGCGCCTTTTACAAGGTTGCAGTTGCCAACGGTGCAGGGGCAGGGGTGGAGCACCCAGTGCCACTGACGGTGGCGGCTATGCTGGCATTTTAATTGAAATTGTGTTTTTTCTTGTTGTTGTTGTTGTTGTTGTTATTGTTTTTGGCATTTGTTGCGCTTGATTGATTTAGAGCGAACCGATGAAGACGACCCGCAACAAATGTGACCCTAACAACCACCAGCAACACCACCACTAGCACTAGCCAACATAACAACAACAACAACAACAACAACAACAACAATAGGCTGTTACACCTGCCTGCCCGCTGGCTGCCTTCCAGTTGGAACTACAATCGACCGAGTCACTTAATGAAATTCCAAGCGATCTACGACAGCGTGCGGCTTGTGGCATGCAACGCATTGCAATGCGATCACCTTGCCCTCAACCTTAGTGGACTGCCCTAAGCCTTACCCCTGTCTCTGCCACTACCTCTGGCTCTGGGTGGACTGTGACCCTTAGTGCTCCTAGTTACCACTTCATATATACAGTTGCACAGTTGCAACTTCTTGACGTCCCTTCACTTTCTTACAACCCCGTCGATCTCCTTCTACTTGGCATTGCCTGCTTACGGTTGCTGAACCAAATATCTTTGTCCGTTGATCTTTTTGGTGCATTGGCTAAGTTAATTGGTTGTAAAACAATTTTTCGAATTAACATAAAAATGTTTCATTGGAAAAAATATTGCAGACACAATTAACATTTACATTAACAGTGAGTGTGCCGCAGTTCTCAGTTCACAGTTCCCAGTTCGTCAAATGCGGGCAAAGCTTCCAAGGGAGAGTGGGAGAGAACAAACTGAAGAGTCATTGCCTGTGGGAGTGTAATTATCATGCTCAATAAGCATACTCGCTCCTTCAGAATGATATTTTGTTTATAATCATTATTTGATAGACTTTGGTATATTCTCTTCTTACTGATCTGACCATTAGATCTGATGAAATGATTAAAATATGTAGAATTGCTCATTTTAGAGCGATTAAACTAAGATCTCAGATCATTGTAGAACTACCATCATCATTCATCATCAAAAATGTCAGAACGAACCTTGTTTTCAATGGTAGATGTAACATTTGGTACATAGATGTAATACATTTCTCTGGGATGATAAGTTGCAACTTTTGCCTAAGAATTCAATTAGAGTGTACGATACTACGTTTTAAAAGATGACTAAAGTAGTTAAATAAAAACTACTAAGATCCATAATGGATAAATATTCAAAGTGAATAACGAAATAGGAAATTTCCAATATGCTGTTCTTTCAAAGCCCTCAAAAAAAAGAAAATAGTTGAAAGAATTTATTCAGATCATACAATTTAATATTCCGACTTATGTTCAGATCGAAACGCTACAATAGGTCAACCCTGCGATTAGTACATATCAAAAATTGTTATCGTGGACGCGATCGTTTGCTATTGTCATCGAATTCGTCACATTGCTAATGTGTGATATTCAATGTACCGCAACTGGTAGGCCAACAAACAAATAAAATTAAAAAATATACAAAAAACAAAAAAAAAACAAAAAAAAAACATGTAAAACCCAGCAACACTAAAAAGCCAACCAGCCGGACAATTGAATTGTTTTGGTTGCTTGTACACTTACACCCGCACTGGCACCCGCACTCGCACTCCCAGTCGCACTCACACTCGCACCCACCGACAGTGCCACAAACACCCGCTAGACCATTGAAGCATGCAGCGTGCGCAGCACACAAAATGCTAATGGAACAAGTTGGAGTGCAAGCTGCGCACAGACGAGCGACCCGCGCAAATAAAGACAATGAAGGCAACTTTTATTGGTTCCATTCGATGATCAGGCCGACGCTGAGGGTCACCACTACAACTGCTACTGCTGCTACAGCTACTGCTATGAGATTCACTAAGTGAAAGAAGAAACTATATTTCGATATTAATAATATGAATATAAACGAAGCGATAACTTTAAACATTTCGTTATACATACACGTGACCTTTTCTGTCGTCCGTCTGTTGTCAAGTGATTTTTTTTAGGATATCACCTGGAGAGAACCTTGCAGATGTCTCTGCTAACAAATAGATAATTTATCAACAATATATTCATGTAATATTACATTCGTTTCAATGAAATCAATTCAATTGATTCCATTCTTTCATTTCAAATCTTTTGTTTTCGACAACTACGTATATAATTTTGATACTGAAACTATTTTAAAAATTAAGAATCATACTAAATATACCTATATTTATATTATGTATTGTTTACACTCATATATAGTTATCGTATTTCCAAGAATGCAGTGATTAATGGGCATATTTTATACATATTTGGTTTTGTCATTACTTTTCATCATACGATGATAAATCCCTATTTTTAAAAAGCAATAAGATCTAAAGTTGAAGCTAAGCTACAGACAGAGTTTTAAAGATATTTTTAGGTCCACCTTTTGTGGCAATAATGGCTAAAAATACAACTTACAACTTCAATCAAAAGTCGAATAAATGTATTCATTAATATGCATACAATATATATATGCACACATATGTATAAATATACATATAAATTTGCATGTATATACTAAACCTATACGTAAATTATAAGTGCGCAGTTTAGTATTTACTAATACATATAAACCATGAATATATACATGTTTAAAAGTTTATTCAAAATGCTCACCTAAACACACTGCGTCCAATCATAAATTGGTAGTTGCTTAGGGGTTTATTTGGGGTAAGAAAACGCTTAATCTTCGGCAGCTTCGGCGTCCTCTTCGTCCTCGTTGAATGACAACTTGCTGCTGCTGCTGGAGGACTTTGACTTTTTACGTTTATCTGATGATTTCTGGGATGTATCCTTGGTGTCTTCCTGTTTGAGTTTGGGCTGCTTAACGCGTTGCTTGAATACAATCGGTTGGCTTAAATCGGCAGGTCTTTCGGCCTCTTCTGCAATTCAAAATTGGAAGTTAGAAACGAATTAATGAAATGTTTTAAATGTGTAAACTGTGTCAGGAGCAACTGTAGCTGCAATTTGCAATCTGCAATTTGCTTGCAACAGCCACCCCCACTTCTATGAGAAAAACAATCGTAAAAATAAGAATAAGAACAAGAACAAGAACAAGAACATGAACAACATGAACAACAACAACATCAAGTACACCCTATACTGCACCCTCTGTTCATAAACGTGCAAAATGAGAGATAGCAAAGATTTTACTCATTTTGTCAGTTGCGAGCGTTTTTCCTAGTTTGCAACACAGCCAGCGTCCCGACCCTCAGCAAATTGCCCCTGCCTCGACCAACACAACCTATGACCGCTTCCCAACACTATTACAGTGTTAGCGTCTTGCAGTGCTGCTCCACCTTCGAATTCGCAAACCAACGGACACGAAGACAGTCAGAGAGCCAGACAGACAGACAGACAGATAGAAAGACAGACAAGACAGTGGCTACCCGACCAAACCCCCGCCCGCCCGATAGACCCCTACCCTTGCCACACACATTGTCCGTAGTAGATATATCGTCGTCAAGCCACTTGCCGTGCTCTCTTTGTTCGCCTGTTTCGTTCATCATTGTCTCTCCCGTTTTGCTGCTTCGTTCATTCTTTCACACGTTTTCACCCGATTTTCTGCGCGGGCCTTCTGACAGCAGCAACAGCAACAGCAGCAAGACTAACAACGACACCAGCGGCGGTGGCGGGGCTATGACGGCAACAGCAACAACAACAACAACAACAACAGCAGCAGCAGCAACAACAACAACAGCAGAGCGGCAGCTGTTGTCGGTTTGCGATGGCAGCGACGGCGACGGCGGCTGTGGGTCGCCGTTATTTGTTAACTTCTCTGGCCGGCTGCTTTATCATGCGCTCCTCTTTGGCTA